>PVKM010004919.1:0-50023 GCA_004027735.1 Carollia perspicillata
GACTCCTCAGAGACACCATTCATTATAAGGTCTAATTTTTACTTCAAAAGGCATAAAATATGCATTAGGAACACTTGGCTTCTGCACTGTAATTTTCCTGTCAACTTGAGCTCAACCTCAGGTTCACTGTGCAAGTGCCCGATCTCCACTCAGCGGAGGGCTGCTGAGGCCAAGGCCAGATGGGGGCTGCAGAACAATTTACATTATTTGTGCAAAGTGAGACATTTTACTTTTTTTCTTTTAAAAATAAATTTACTAATAAAATAAAGCTCTTTAAAAAGAAAACTCCTTCTTGGTGAAAATAGATTCTATTGGCAGTGACAGATACTGCATATTCCTATATCTTTCAGTTAAAAAATACTTTAGGTTTAGTGCATTCCATGTAGTTTACTGGATGTCTTCAATAAACTTTAACATAAAGTTGGTTATTATTATTTTATTAATATTATACATACTGGATAGGACAGATATAATATTTGCTCCCTTAAATTAGGAATTTAGGGAAGGATACACACACACACACAAACACACCCACCCACATATGTGTGAAAATATGTGTGTGTGTGTGTATTCCATCTGGTGAAAGTCCAGTCATTGTTAATATAATGAAAATGGTTTGCACAGCATCGATGTAACCTGGCAGCCAAGGAGAGTGGACTGGAATGCGCATGCATGAACAATGACGACTTCACTGTACTAGTCAGTGGGGGAGGTTGATGCTGTTGAGTGTGGATGAGTACAATGTGGCTGTCACATTCCAAATGAGTGAGTAGAGTAATGAATCTGAATCAAATTTTGCATTAAGCTTGAACATTCCTAAGCAGAAACTATTTGGATTGATTGAGAAGGTCACAGTTATGGGCAGCCGGTGATTGGCAGCTTCATCCCAAAAATGTGCCCACTCACGCATCACATCCTGTGCACAGTTTTTTGGCAAAACATCAAATCACCCAGGTGACTCAGCCCCCTACAGCCCAGATTTGACAACCTGTGATTTCTAGCTTTTCCCAAAACTAAAATCACCTTTGAAAGGGAAGAGATTTCAGACCATCAGTGAGATTCAGGAAAACATGATGGGGCAGCTGATGGCGACTGGGAGAACAGTGTGAGGTCCCAAGGTGCCTACTACAAAGGGGACAGAGGCATCAGTGTCCTATGGACAATGTCTGTTGTATCTTTCATCTCCTTCAATAAATGTCTCTATTTTCCATGTCTGGCCAGATACCTTCTGGACAGACCTTGTATATATTAAATCAGAACTTAATGTGTCACTTATGAAAATTTGGTCTGGAATTATTTCATTGCCTTTCAGACACCTCTGTAATGTCCGTTCAGCATAATGAAGCAGATCCAATGTCTAGTGCCCAGAGCTTTTGGTCTCCATTAGGAGGCTCTTTCATTCTGGGGTTTGGGGGAGAAAATAACTTCTTTGGGCCTCAGATTCTTCACCTATAAAATGAGGCTAAATGGTCTCTAAGACACCTTGCAGATCTGAAATGCTATATCAGCATTGTCCAAGAAATATAACATAAGCAACATAAATAATTAAAAATTTTCTAGTAGTCATATTAGAAAGTGAAAACAGGTGAACTTAATTTTCACAATACAGTTTAACAAAATATGTCCAATATCAACATTTTACCACATGACCAAATACAAAAATATTAATAAGTTTTTAATATTAAGTTCTTGAAATCTGGTATGCATTTCACACTCAGCACACATCAATTTCTGTTAAATTTGTATCAGAAATACTTGCTCTGTATTTAAATTTCATAGAGTATATACTTTAAAATGTAGATTCCCATATCCAAGTTGTTCTGAACATATTTAAAAGTTTTCCAATAACTGCATTGTGCCCATTTTTAAATTAAAATTAATAAAGTTTAGTTTCTTAGTTGCATTAGGCACATTTCAAATGAAAAATAAAAGACTACTGTATTAGATAACACATCTGTACAATTTTTTAAATTAGCATGAGAACAGATGTATTAAACAAGACTTTTATTCTTGGATTTTTCCTCCTTGAAATGTTTTTCCATTGTTATAGGTGGTAGGAGCTCACCACAAATCACTACCCGATGTTGTAATGTACTTTGAAATGTGACATCTACTAGGCAGCCTGCCTGGTGTGGCCCTACGGCAGCCCTCCCCCAGCTGGGTTTAGGTCAGAGTGATGCCGTTCTACGTGGCTTACAGGCCGCTGCACTGATGAGATGACGTCCACTCCCAGGCAAAGGGCCAGTTTGTGGAGATGGTCTGCGTGAGCCTGCTTTTCCTGAGAGCGACTGAGCTGAACCTGGGCATCTTGAGTGCTACCCAGCTCCATCAGCTCCTCTGGAAACACCAACCCTCTTGATTTGATGAGACGCTCCAGCTGGAATATAGAGCGTTAACAATGAACATGAATTTCATTTTAACAGAGACAGGCTTTTAAAGCCTGTTTCCTATCTCATATTTTACTAGCTGGTCAAATGCCGCCAAGCCTACCTATAGTTGTTAGTGTTATTACCAAATAAGAGTTACAATGCTGCAAATCAACAGGGTAAAGCTGAGGGGTTACTGTTGTCATTTCTATTAAAGAAGAAAACACTGTTTTTGGTCATAGCCTAAAATCTTAGGGAGACCTAGGTCTGTGATCTGAGTAAATTTGGAGGCCATTTTAAAGGATATCAATTATTTCCATTTTCTATTAATAGAGGCTATTTCTATTAACTATACATTTTTACTGAGTGTTCTGTGATGTCGGTACTTGAGATACCAAAAAACTGCATTTGTTTCCTTCCCTTAAAGAACTTACACTTGAGTTGGGGGTAAAAAGGAATTAAAAATCAAGATCCTAAGATGATGAAAGTGTGGAATAATCACTGAGAGTTCTAGAAATTCGGAAGAGAAGAAAGCCCCCCGAGTGAGGGAGGACCACTGGCAGCAGGGGCCTAGAGGGCCAAGAAGAGAGAAGGGGGCCTGCCGGCAAGGGCAGCTGGGCAGGGTGGGGGGGGTGCTGCGGGGCAGAGCGGCGCTGGCTGGCTGGGATGGAAGGGAGCGTGGAGGTGCAGCAAGAGAACGGTTAGAAGCCAGGGTGTGGGAAGCTTCTAATATCAGAATAAGCCATTTGGCTTCTATTTATTATCTAATAACTTATATTTAATTGCATAGTTTAAAGCTGAGGGTCTCTCGGGAGTCTGTGACAAGTCTCACCTCTTCCTTGACTCGGTGGAACTGGACTGCCTTGGACAGGACGTCCTCGTAGTCGCGGATTCTCTCCTGCTGTTTCTGATGAAGGTGAATGAGATCCCTCAGCTGCTGGGACTTCTCTTTCACAGGGGCTCCTCTGCCGTTTAACGCTTCCGCTTCTTTTACAACGTATTGAACCTCATCGTTCAGTTGCTGGAATGTCAACAGTGACAGAGGAAATCCCACTTTTAGAGGACTTTTTACTTTACAATTGACTACATTAAAATCTAAATAGCCAACTATTCTCTCATTTGTTAGCAAACATATAATGGCCCTCACCCCAACCCCTGCAAATCCAGGTATTGTGTTTGATGCTAGGGGTGCATTACTCCATCTCCGTCTTCTCAGGAAAAAGTTTTAGGTTATGAGCAATGAAAAAAAGTCTTAATTTTAAAGTTAGGTGGTGAAATGGGAAGTCATATATTTCTGTAGCTCACCCAATATTCTAGTCATCTGCTAAGTAATGTATTTTATTTATTTTATGAAGCCATGATCACTTTTGATATTTAATACAGACTAGAATCAGGTGGTAGGGTAAGGACGGCAAAAGAAGACAAGTGTATAAAGATACTAGGGGAATTACTTGTCCTCTGTGACAAAAGAATGATCAGAATGAACCAGGGCTGAGTAGCACAGTAGATACGCTGCTTTCAAAGTGGCCGTCCCAGAACCCACAAACAGCCACTGCATGTGGGGAGGGGTAAACCGCCTTTCCTTTTGCCTAGCGCTACTCAGATATCCCTCATAGAAGTCCAGATCCTGGGGTGGGATGTACACAGTGTGGACAACTCAAAGAGGAAGCTCCAGTAGTTTCAGGACTGAATCTTACAGCAAAGACAAAAGTAATGGAAATGATGCAGGATAAGGAGGTAATGTGCAGGAGAGTGACCTAGTAAGAATCTTCAAGTTCAAATCAAGCATGTGGATATCAAATATATCACACACAGAGTGATATATGTGATGTGTCCCTGCATATCACAGAGACAGCAGTAAAGAAGCTATCCAGTCCCTAATTCAGAGGAACTTACACACATACACACACACACACACTCCTGTATTTGCAGGGCACGACGTGTACCTGAGCACACACAAAATGCCAATAAGCATGCAACACAGGGAGCATCAGTAAACCTGACATGAAGGCTAACTGGATTTTCTGAGCTCACTGTGGGCTACAATGTTGTGTGTTTTGCGTGTGTGCGAGTGGGGGAGGGGTAATTCTACATTATATCAATTTGACTGAAAGGAACGTAAATTAGATATTCCCTACAGAAATCTTCAACCTTCTAATTCTAGGAGTCTTTAAAGCCAACACTTACAAAGTAGTGACAAACAGAAACACAGGTATCTCAACTTTGCAGCAAAGGACAAGAATCTAGGCAGGAGGATTACATGACTGACCACCATTTTTGGCAGTTGCATGGAGTTTAGGAGTATCAGGAGGTGGGGGTCTGGAATGCATTAGTAGTCGGGGCCTGGGAACATGACTCATGGTTTTATCTCTCACATCCTGAGGCCTCTTCGAGAAGGAAAACAGGAGAGCACAGCCAAATTCCTGGGAGGGTGCTAGGAGCCTGGGAGAGCAGTGTGTGGGGACAGTGACATCATGGGGCCATTCCAGGGGCAGAGGGCAGCGCAGCCTTCGTGTCAGAGCTTGCTCGTCCTTGTTCTGAGATGCTTGATCTAAAACGTTTCTACACCCCTTAGAAAATAACTACAGTAAATATATATGATGAAAACATTAATAAGAAAATAATTTAAGTAAATTAAAATACTCTAAGACAAGACTACCTTTAGGGCTTTTCTGTAGCTCAAATATTTGCATGTCATCAAATCCATAATAGTGCAGAAAAACAGTAGGAAAATTACGTTTTTAATGGAATATTTTGGGTCAAGCAATGATTTTGTTTAAAAAAAAAATTCACCAGTCTGTTAAAATTAATTAGGTAAACTGCAATCGAACAGTGAAAAAAAATTTCCATTCACCCAAGTCCATTGGTTTACTTTTTTACCTGAAACTGAGGCTTCATTGCATTCCATTTTTCCCTTAGACCTAGAGTGGTCTGGAAGCTCCCTCCAAGGTCAAGTGCAGACACAGGTGTAAGTGCTTCCTGGAGGAGCTTTAAGCTGTGAGTAGTCTGAAATAAATGTTGGATGATTACACGTTTTCTCTGCCACTGCCAGGAAATGCATTAGGGTCATTCCAGTGATGACACGGTGTGTCATCCAACTTTTCTGTCCCCAGCAGAACAATCACCCCCTGGTGTGAGCTCGTGATTCTAAAGCACATCAGAGAAGAAAAGCATAGGCCCTCGTTTTCTTTTCCTCTTTTGGTTTTATTGTGGGAAAACATATATAACCAATTTACCATTTTAACTATTTTTAAGTGTGCAGTTCAGGGGCATTAGTACATGCACATTGGTGTGCAACCACCAACACCATCCACCTCTGAAGCTTTTTCATTGTCCCTAAATGCAAACTCTGTACCCATTAAACACTAACTCCCATTCCCGCCCTCATTTCTGACCCTCGTAACCTCTATTCCACATTCTTTCTCTGTGAATTTGACTACCCAGGCACTTCACATAGGTGGAATCATATAATGTCTCGCATTTTGTACCTGACTTTTCCACTTAACATAATGTTTTCCAGGTTCCTCCATGTTGTCCCATATGCCAGAATTTCCTTCTTTTGTAAGGCTGAATACCACCCGTTGCGTATTCCCTCACCTTCCTAAGTTGCTCTTTGAAGGCTCCCCACTGCTGTTTCCCAGGCCTGCTTGCAGAGGCTGTAAGCTGCCGTGCTGTCCGAAGGCGGCTGAGTTCTTCTCTTTCTGCCTTCTGGCTTTCCACAGTGTTCTCCACAAAGTGCACTTTATTTTCCACATTTAATATTTCATTCTCTTGTGCCTGTTAAATTAATAATTCCTATAATGGCTTCCTTTTCCCAAGAAATGTAACATTTTTGCATATAACTACTCTAGAAGGCAAACACTTGATCACAACCAAAGCGGAGCACGGGCAGTTCTGCTATCAAGACCAGACAGAACTGCCCGCACGGCTGGGCTCTCAGAAGCCACGAGCCGTGCTGGGACAGCAGGCCCTGAGTTCTCTGAGACCTCAGTGGTGTTGGAGTCACCTTCTGGGACTTGAGGGGGTGACTGAATGAACTCCAGGATACAGAAGTATTATATTAAAGTCAAGATTATTTTAATGCGTAAGTTTTAAAGTGCATTCAACCTTTCATTTTAACACAATAACAGATGTCAAAATCTCAGGGAATGTGAGGGGCATATTCTTCTGGTCTGTTTTTTCTTTAAACTATCTCCATGCATATATTATAACTATTTTAAGTTTCCCTTGAGAGCAGTTGCTCAAGTTGCTCCCTTTTGTGAGAGCAGACATGTGCATCTACCTCCGTCTGTATTTGTGTCCCCACTGGGCACCAGAAGCACAGAATCTCAGTTTTAAGACTTCTCTTCCCCACTTTAGGCTCTGGCTGACTGGTCTGAAATCCTTTCAACAATGGCTTTAAACAAGAGGAAACTCAATCAGAGGCAGAAGAATGAGAGGTAAAAAGGAAGAAGACAACGTGCTACTTCGTGTGCGAACATCAAAAACTCAAGAAAAATATTCGTTTGGCAAAATAATGACTTTTACTTTCATGTCATCAAAGCAAATTCTTGAATTTCTAAGAAGCAAATGTATGTGGATTTCTATAATGACAATGACGACTAAGTATCTAAAAAGCTAAGGGACCTTTCAGATTATACTTAGAAAACAGTGTCCTAAAAATATAACAAAATATTTTAAATAATAGGTTACTTCATTTTTAAATGATTTTAAACATTAATATTGCATATTTATATGATTATTTTAGACATCATGAAGTGCCGATTAATTGAAAAATATATAATTGCAGGTCCTAAATGAGATTTTGCCCATGAATTTGGGGATCTAGGAATGAAACGATACATTTTATAGTTTTGACTAACAAGATGCTACATGTTATGAAAGATATTAAACAACTTCAGCAGAACACACCCCATATCATAATTTTTATCTATGCCATAAATAAAATCAGGGTATCTTTGATGCCTCATTAAGAAGCTAATAATCAAAATGCAATATAATACATAAATTAACGGGCACTTGGAAATCGCAGCATGTCCGTGACAGCTACAGTCAGCAGGCCATGCTGGTCCGAGCGAGGTCTAGGGAAGGAGACCAGCAGTGGGCTTTGCTGATGCCCAGATGGCAAGATCCAAAAAGAGTGGTTATGTATTTGGAGGACTCAAGTACTTTGACCCCTCAGGAAGATTAAATAATCCATCTGAGGTCCAGTCAGTAAACATACCACTCATTCTACTTCTGTGTAAGGACGCTAAATGGTCTGTTTGCCATTCAGACTCAGGCCCAGTAAATGGTCTCCTGATGCCGTGCTTTCCAGATACCTCCATCACAGGCAGGCATCCCATCTCGCGTTCTTGGTATTCACCACAGTAAATGTGTAAATGGGCCCTTTCATCAAGATGTCTGCCAGATTTCTCACTTAACTCGGCTTCTCCAATCTTGATGATTTTTAGACAAACTGAAAAAGTTTCAATTTCCAGCTTGAAAATGCGAGCCAGGGCACCCTAATCAAGAGCAGAACACTCAGCAGACGGTGCCAGCGGGCATTCTCCCTTCTTAACAGGCAAACTGGTTACCAAATTTCAACAACAATGTTTGCTCAAAGCCTAATGGTCCAAAAGATACGAAGAGAAGTAAAATGTGTTTCACTTGCTTTACAAACCATTCCTTATCTTGGAATGTTACTGAACTGATAAAGTAAATTATTATGTGAACCAGAGCTCTTATCAATAAGAAGGAATTTATCATATGACAGTAATAAAATATACATTTTTAAAACATAGTGCCTGACATCTGGTAAAGTTTTACTAGTTCTGCCAAGACAGGACCACAAGACTGGAAAGCAAGAGAAACAGCAGACGACAGAAACAACTCCAGACCCAGATGTAGGAATTAGCTGACATGCAGTTCAAAACACCCGTGATAAAATAGCTAAAAAAGTATAGCAAAGGTGAAGAGAGAGAGAACAAGAAAGAGAATTTCATCAGCAATTGATATCTAATAAGAAAGAGCCAAATGGAAACTTCAGACCTGGAGAGTGAAATTTCTGAAACAAAGTTAGTAACAGGCAAAAAAATGCAGTTTGCAAATATTTAAATTCTCTTATGATTGCAAATCAGAGAAGTACACAATCAAGAGATGGAAGAATATAAGCTGAACAAAGTAAAAATGTAAAAGATAGGTGGTTGGTAGGTAGATAATACACATTCTAAATGTTCTAAATGAAAAATAACTTAATTGTTTTGACAACAAACACCATAAGAACATGGGCAAACTGCTTGGAAGTTTCCTGTGATTCTTAAAGATAGTGTAAGATGTATTAGAACTGTTTAATGTATATTTGGTTTCCCATATTTTGTTCAACAGATTGAACAAGAATGGCCTTTTAAACAACAAAGGTTGAAACAAAGAAGATGATGTCATTCTCGCTATATTTATTACATTAAGGAACTCAAGCCCTAAGTTTTGAGCTAAAAAACAAAGAAGATAAAGAGAAAATTGCAGTTGAAAGTAGATGAGGATAGTTAGACAGAACCTAACTCTTCCAAATGAATTCAGGCTCCAGACTGAGGTTAATCACATCTCGGAGTATTAAGAAAATTGTAGATGTCAGTTATCTTTGCACGGTTACAAAAAATAGGTGAAGGGCCAGAAAATGGGAGAAAGAAAAATGCTTTGACTTTCAAAGCGGGGAGAGGCTGAGTTACACAGTCTATAGATTGGAAAGCTTTACAGTGAAAGCCAGGGCAATAAGTTCATTGTTGATCAAGAAGTTTGTGAGCACTTTGGAAAGAATTCTTTGATAGTTCTGAGTCAACCTGATTTCTGCCAAGTTATGATTATGCAATCATAAGACGTTAGATAGATGGGGGCAGAATTAAACCCAGGAGAGATGGCTAATGTATTGGACAGCAAGTCCAAAATTAGTGTGATGAGATGGAATCGTGGGTGAAAATGAACAAAATAACATAAAGTAGGGGTAAACAGAAAGACTCGTGTTCATATGTAAAAGATAATAGCTGATACTTATGAAATGGGAGAGACCTAGCTTGGTGGGAACTGTAATAAAAATGCATGGGAGCTTTATTCAATCACAAGTTTAATATGAATCGGCCATGTAAAATCATGGCTAAAAATGAATGATAACCTTAGGTCTCATTAGTAAAGAATGATGTCCCTTTTGTCGTACTCTGCATTGCAGTTGTACTTAGTTTTTTGGTTACATTTTGTGAATGATTTTGACAAACCATAGGAATTTCTGGGAGGAAGAATCAGGATGGAGAGAGAAATAAAGCTACTGATTAATTATAGGAAGGGTTTTCATGTGGTTTGCTGCAGAAAAAGACTCAGACTAGATATAGCAACCGTTTTCAATGTTTGAAGGACTTTCACGTGTAAGAGGAATCCAATATGAATACTTTCCCTCCCCCTTTGTGTAGCTACAGAGGGATAGAACCAGACATGAAGTAAGATTTGCCTTAGCATTTAAAAAAATGTTTTCTAGCAGCTGGAGTTTTCTAGCAATGGAATGAGCAGTTTCATTCAGAAGATACTCGAGGTATTGAAGGAGGAGGGGACTAGCTATCCTTTAAGAATTCCGTAGAGAACTTTAGATGGGTCAGCAGTTGACATAAGGATTCTAGACTATTTTACAGATATAAGGTGTCAACTAAAGCTTAGGGCACATTTCTGAATATAATGGAACTTCACTGTAGAAAGATCTGTTACAGTAGGAAATTCATCAGGATGAAAATTCACCCTAGACTTGAGCCACTGGGACCTTTGTAAGGACCTTGCTGCATGCTCTCAACATGACAGAACTTCGGGGTGAACTTCTATGTAATAATAAAAATGGTGCATTTGGATTACAGTCACTCTTTTCTAGACAGCTGAAAAAGCCTTCATGTTATGAACTTTTGAGAAGTCTAGGACTCCAATAACATGGGAATGCTGGGCTTCAGCACTACTTGAGGCTGAATGAAGCTAAAAAAGAACTTTCTAAACCCACGCTGCTGATTCAGTGATAGCTGAACATTTGAATTTACGATTTTGACTGTGACAAGTAATCCTTGCGGATGGTGTGATGCACATAATGTCATTCTCACCATATTCATTAAATTAAGGAACTCAAGCCCTAGGTCTTGAACTAAGAAACTTCTCTTCAAAAAGAGCAGCCACTGTCTCTCGGCTGAGTCAGACCGATGCTTGGCTTCCGTGGTTTCCCCTTCCTGCCTCTGGTCCTCGGCTTGATAAAACTCCTTCAGGCACCGACACTGCTCCTCTGCCTGAGAAGGTGGAGGTGGGGACGGAGAGAGAGAGAAGGAGGGAGGGAGGAAGGGGGAGGGAAAGAGAGAATATAAGTGCAAAATAAGGACACTTAAAACATTTTTAAAGAAAAAATGACACTAGATTCCAATAGAAGTCGATATAAAAATGAAATGGAAACTACATTTCAGAATGCTTTAAATAATTATTAAATATTGCCAATTTACTTAACAGCCATGAAAATCTATCTAGGTTGTTTACAGACAGGACTACCACTGGGGAGTAAATTGAGCAAATGAGCTTATTACCTGTAGGACCTATGTAACTTAAATCATGTCTATGTATTTTATATATGTGTATGTTTTGCAACTGGGGACAATTTATGTCAAATACTGGCATGGCTCTATTTAAAGCTGACTTTTATAATTCAGAAGAAAGCCATATACAAACATATGTACACATATATGTACATGATCAAGGAAATAAGAAATGTGAATCAGTGAAAAAAATTTGGTAAATCACAATTTGCTTTGAATCAGTGATAAACCAGAATGAGAGTAAAATAATTACTAATTTCTACATAAATATTAATATTAATATTAAACAGCTTTCATAAGCTACTCTTATTGAGGTAGATTACTTCACCTCCTTAAAATTGTATTTTTTTCATTTGCTAACTGATGTAAGCAGTACTAGATTATTTTCAATCACTCTGTTTGGAAAGAGCTTAAACAAAATCAAATGTGCCTGGAGAACTAAAGATGAACATGTAATTGACTGATCTAGAAATAGTAGCAAACTTTGACATAAGTTTTTATGCATTTTGAATAATACTTAGTGGCCAATAAGACAAGACTCGAAGAGCTCATAACTACCAAAATCAATCTAAACAGCGTGACAAACTTCAGGCAATGGTTAGTCACTGCATTTAAAGACCTTAACGACATTCTTAATTTACATGAACTTGATAGGAGGGCCTACAAACTGCACTCAGAAACAGAAGTGCTCTCCTCATTTCCCACATTCCGTTCATTCCTGGCCCCGTTTTGCTGATGTAGGGTTCCTCAGCCCAGAGTGATCTTTTCTCAGTTTTGTGTTCCTATTCATCCTTCATGAGCTAGTTAAAATGCTACCTCCTCCATGGAGTCTTCTAAGATTTCCTAGTAAGAATTATGCATTTATTTCCTTGGGTTCCCACAGACAGTTCTGGAACAAAGATAATCAAAAGCAAGTTATTGCAACACAAGGATAATATACCCACGGGGCACACTGCAGAGGGACCGCCCACTCTACACCGAGTAGATAAAGACTTCCCAAAACAGGCAACCTTCGATTTGTGTCTTTCAGAATTGTTCCGAGTAAAAAGGGAATAACATGGGTGAGGCACAAGTGTGGGATACCGGCCTGTTCAGAGCTTGACAAATGATCTTAGTGTGGGCAAAGCTCAGTTGCACAAGCTGAGTGGTAAGAAGGAGGCTAGAGGGATAATTGTGTGGGGAAAACCCCGCCTACAGGTTTCAGCGCATTGTCTGCTGTGACCAACATGAGGTGACACATTCTCATTAGCTGTCACAGTGACTCAGAAACAGCCTGAGACCCATCAGTGCTTCAGCAGGACTGCGTGCCACAGGCGGGCTGTCAATCTGATCCGCTGTCAGTTCGCTGCAATTCTCCAAACACAGACTTTAATTTGTCCGCCTTTTCCAACCGTTCCAAAAGCCTCCTTGAAGGCAAGGGAGAATGCTGTCATTATAGGAATTCCCTTGAATCTGTACTAGTTTATTTCTGAGTGAATTAATGATAAACTTTAAAACTTTATCCAGTTTTAATGTTATTTACGGCTTGCTTCACAAATTACATCTGTCAAAATGCCTGAATTTCAGGAGGTAACATAATTAAATTTGCTTTAGAATGACCATTTCTGAAAGGAGGAGGGGAGAATAATAGGAGGCAGAGAGATCAGGCAGAGGCGACTTCTTTAAGCTTGGCAAGGGAGGATGAGGGCCTGAACCCAGGGAGGGATGGTGCAAATGGAGAGGAGGGGGCTTCAGAAATCCTTTAGGTCGTGTCTGTAGACAGGCGCCGCATTGCATGGCCTTTGAAATAGGAAAAAACAAGAGAGGAGATTGAGGATTAAATATCAGTTTTAATGTTCACTAGCTGTTTAATCTCATATACCTAGCTTCTCAGAGCCTCAGTTTCCCTCATTTGTAAAATAGAATATTAGTAAGTAAACACAGAGGTGTTGTAAGGATTAAACAAACTCAGAAATGAAGAACATAGGGCCTGGTACAAAATAAGTGTGCACTGAGAGACTCAGAAACTTCTACATAAGATTTCTGAGAAATGATGCAGTCGTTTACCTAACACCAAAGTACAGAAAACACTTTGGAGAAACAGATAACCTGTTGTGTTTTGTTGGGCTTCAGGAGCCCACAGGATACACAGGTAATGAGTATGACTGGACCTTGAAAGCATTGGCTGAGAACTGTTGGGGCTGGGGAACCATTTTTCAGTTATTGGTGAACTGAAATCATGGGTGGTGGTGTGTGTAAATTTTATAGGAAAAGCGTGTTGAATGTATAAGAGAGAGCACAGGCAAGGTCTCTGGGACCCACCACATTTCAGGAACAGAGAACTGAATGAGGAAAAGGGAGAAGGAACAGATGAAGAAGTAGACGGAGTGACTCCACTTAACGATGTGAGATACCCAAACACGGCAGATCTACAGAGACAGAAAACAGGTCAGTGCTTGCATGAGGCTGGGAGCGGAAACCAAGATGCACTGAAAAAGTGCACCGGGGCTCTCTGGGGTGCTGGAGCTTCTGAATCCGGGGTGTGGCGATGGTTGTACAACTCGATAACTATAGCGAAAATCACTGTACTCCAAATAGATGAATTCTATGCTATGTAAATTATACCTCAAAAATATCTGTTTTTTTTTAAGCCAAAAGAGGTAAGAATAGCAGGATTAAAATAAATGTGGCAGAGAGATTAAGCAGGATAAAGATTGGAAGTAGACCATTTCATTTGTCAATCAGTATGGGGCTTATAAGGACATTTTCTGGGGAATGAAGAGATGGCAGGATTAAAAAGGAAGTAAGTTAAACTGCTCTGGGGGGAGGACTGGAGAGGATGAGACAGTAGAGATGAGAAATATCACTGTCCAGTGCCAAAGTCCAGCTCTGAAGGGAAGGAAAATTAGAGAATGGTTGCCTTCATGAGGGCAAGACCATTTGGGCCTAACTGTAGACCAAAGGGAAGGAAGTGACGGAAAAAGCAAATTTGAAATACTAGAGGAGGCTGGCAGAGCTAGATTCTGAAGGATATGGAAACATACAGGGGAGGGCTGTGGCTAGTGTGGCTCAGTGGATTGAGTGCAGGCCTGAGAACCAAAGCGTCACTGGTTTGCTTCTCAGTCAGGGCACATGCCTGGGCTGCAGGCCAGGTCCCCAGTAGGGAGTGTGTGAGAGGCAACCACACACTGATGCTTCTTTCCCTCTTGATCCTTCCCTTCCCCTCTCTAAAAATAAACAAATAAAATCTTAAAAAATAAAATAAATGTTAAAAAAAAAAGAAACATACAGAGAGGGATTGATTTTCGACTGGTGCTAGTCAGAAGTACGGACTTCACTTCATTGGTCATGGTAGAGGAGAGGTGAATATATCAATTGGTTTGCAAATCTAAAGAAGTCAAGCCAGTTAGGCTCAATGGCCTCATACTTTCTTCCAGTCAGATGTGAGGTAAGAGCACCGGCTGAGATTTAAGTGTGGAAACTGTGTAAGATGTTTGCAAGCTGCTAGTGAATGGGCTCCCGCAGCATACGGAGGACCCGGCCGAGGCAGAGACCCATATGTCTGTAACAGCGCCAATCAGCACAATTGCATGCCTTTCTACAGGAGCATCTGGAAGCTTGGAAAAGAAAAGTTGAGTGAACAGAGTGTTGGAATGATGTAGTACAGGGAATTGGCAGGGTGAGTCAGGGTGGAGGGCAGGAGGGCGAGGGCATGGAGAATGGAATGCAAGTGAGAAACCAGGAGCAGCGGAGGGAAGAAGGAAGACCCGGGGGAAGGAGAGCGACAGAGGGAGAACTCTGCCGAGATTAGCGGGAGGAAGGCCCTGCCAGATGGGATAACGGATTAAGTGAAAGCTGGGAAGATGAAAGCACACGAGGTCCTTCTGAGAAAGTGTTGTTTGCTAAGCCAAACCCTCAGCCCTCTAAACCCAAGGCTTCAGAGGCCAGCATGGGTCATGGAGTACACACTGAACCAGAAGCCAAGAAGGTACATTTTTGGCAATAAAGATGCAGAAAAGGAACACCTCGCTGCACCTTTCCCACCATTTCAAATTCTGAATAAAAATGTTCATCAGCAGGATAATCTTATCCATTGTTATAGCTCTGCTGAACCATGAAAATTTGGGGCTAAATGACAGAAATGACAGGAAAGGAGGTAGCAGTTACCTGAGATTTCTAGGGACTGGGCATGCCCTTCCTCCAGAGGGACAGAAATGCAGAACATTACAGACTAAGAGCAGACAGAGGAAACATGGGAAGGCTGGATGGCGGGGGTGGGAGTGCTAGGAGGGCAGGAGTGAGGAGATGGAACTCTAGGTGCTACCTAACTTTGGTTGGCTTTACCCCTGAGGGACCTTGCTGGCTCTACCTCCCACTAAACCAGTGCCCGCCACCTTGAAAGAAGGGTGAACTGCATGTACCTGGATGCACTGGGACCCTAGCACTTTTCTAATAATAACGTCATCTTCAAGAACCTGGGGCCTCTGACAGAGAGAATCCTGGTCCACTAGAGGGACTTCACAGATTGTCTGGTATAAGCCTGCCAAAACAGTGCCTCAGAAGAAGCTCTGGGAAGCAATTTGTTAAAAGGCATCAAACAAGACAGATCTGTCCTGGCCAGGTGGCTCAGTTGGTTGGAGCATCATCTTCTACACCAAAAAAAGGTTTCAGGTTCAACCTCTGGGCAAGACACATACCTAGGCTGCAGGATTGATCCCCAGTAGGGGTGCATACAGGAGGCAATTGAGTGATGTTTCTCTCTCATATCAATGTCTGTCTGTCTGTCTGTCTGTCTCTCTCCCTTTCTTTTCTCTCTAAAATCAATATAAACAGATCCTCAGGTGAGGATTGAAAAAAAAAATCTAAGAATGGACCCAAGAGTGTAATTTCTGACTCGGTGTATCTTAAATGAGCCACATGAATTGCTTAGGGCTTCAAAAAGATCTGTGGGTTTAGCAGATGACTTATTTTTAAATCACCTTTTCTATGCTTAGGATAGTGTAAATATTTATGGGCTATAGTAAAAGTGTTCCAACACAATCACTTTGCTTATTTGTGTGTATATCTACACATATACACTTTTGTTACATTTTAGTGAAACCACTCACTGTTTTAGTGTCTGTATGGTGCCTTGGTGAATAAAGGGCCTGCCAGTGAGTGCATGCTCTGGGGTGGAGCATATAAAACAACCCACCAGGGCTTCCACCCCCACAGAACGCAGGAAGGTGGGCGGAGGCCACATGGCTGATAAAGGCCAACACCTTGTTGATAAAGGCCAGTACCTCCTCTGATGACTTTAGAAATGCCACATAGGTTTGCAGAACTTGTGACCTGGAGCTGATGCTTTGGCTGAGTATGTTTAATTCTTCTTCTAGCCATTTAGCTTTAGAAGAAAGCAATGCCACTTCATCAGGTTCAAATTCATTTTTCTCTGTCATAAGTTTTGCAGCTGCTTCTAATTCATGTGATGTTTCCTATGAAAGCAAAGCACAGAGGGCCGGAAGCTGACAAGGGAATCATGAACATTCACATTTCATTACCTTTTGCACATCCATCTATTACGATTATTAATTGAACTTGTACCAAGACTCTCCTCAATAAAAGGAAGACACAACTTTCAAAAAAATTTTTTAAACCTGTGTCTTAAAATGAAAACCATCTCAAATTGTTCTTCTACTCTATCAGCTATACTTCTTATTTATAGTATTCTATATTTTGTGTTACAAATAAAAGAAAAGTTGTTTGGTCTGAAAGGTGGTAAAGCAGAATGGCAAAAACATTTTAAATCATTTAAATGAAATAATTATATATCAGAAATGTTTCTGAAATTAACAATAGCTCTAGCAAATTCTTAAATTAATTTTATATACAATATGGCAAGTTTATATAGATTGCTCATTTTTTAATTTATAAAAGGTGACATTGGTTACACAGGCTTATTTGAGTTGCTATCTAGAAGAATTTTTAAACACATGTAGGGCAAGTGTTACATATGAGATCTAAACAGCCTAACGGGCCAGTGAATTTGTCTTGCTTAGGGTGGCTCTCCTATTGTGAGTGCTATTTCTGGCATGTGAAATCTAACCACTGATTAAATGACTGTGTTTTATAAGCATTTCATACACAATTGCCACAGAAAGAGCCACATGAAGTTTCATGGTACCAAGCTAGGAATCAAGCATAAAAGAAAGAAGAAAAGCTCCATTCTCATTTGCTTCCCAACTTGTATTTAACATGCTCCCCCCGTACTCCACTGAATGATGGTGATGTTAATTTACAAGTGCTGCTCCCAGACAGCACTTGGGGGAAGAGGATGTGTGGAGTTTCTCCTATGTGATTTCTTCCATAATCCTAAAAATTTTGGAATAAAAAAATGAATTCAGACACACATTTTATGTTTTCTTCATCCAGGTCTAACTTTATTTGATAACATTGTATTCTATAAGGTTTAGGCCAGTGGTTTTATTCTTTTTTAATTAAATTTATGGGGGTGACTGTGGTTAATAGGATCATATAGGTTTCACGTGTACATCTCTGTGTTACATAATTTGTATACACACTGTGTGCCCACCACCCAAAGCCAAACCATCTTCCACCACTGTGTATATGAGCACACTATAATACATGTAAACATTTTAGATAACGAATTAAAAACATCTCATTCAAAAAGGGGTTATCTGTGAGTTTTGGCTGGGGGTGCTGCTGCGAAGGAGGCTTTTCTGTGGAGCACTGGAGGGGAGGCACAGCCATTTCCTGCTGACCTTGGCTTGGCGAGCCAGGGAAGACTCTTAACTCAACTTTCCTGGACACCTGCTGGGTCAGGCTGGGACTCAGTGCAGGTTCAGAGCTGCTGGCAGGATATCTGAAGCCCAGTCCCATGTGAAGGGGGTGAAAGGGAGTTAGACAAGGTGCTAGGGAGAGCAGGGCAATTTCTGTCCCTGAAGGTTTAGTGTGCAAACAAGATTTGCCTCCTGGGATCTTGTGTTAACGCATGTTGCTTCTGGTTTTCTTTTGTAACTTGCTCTGGCAGAAAATCACAGATAGTCTTATAAAAGCACTCTCTCTGCCTGTTCTGGCACCCCAAAAGGACTGCTAACATCTCTCAGGCCAGGAAAAGGGGCCAAATGAGTGTTTGATACCAAGCTAGAGTGCTGAGTTACAGTGAACTCAAACCCCTAGTGAGGGCACATATAAATATAAATTATTCAGATACACAGAAGAGTAGGAGTTTTTAAGTGATTATTTGCCATAATATTAATTTAGAATTTCAATCCTCAATTACACTAGGATTAAGTTTTATAGCTACTGAGTATAAAGAGATCTTCTTTACAAAATTGTAACCATAATAATAATTCACACTATATTTACCTTAGCTTGGATATCGAGTTCCAGATGTCTACTCAAAATCTTCTCTGACTCAGAAAGGCTGGAACCAACATCCATTGCATTGGAAAGTACTGGACCGATTTCCTGAATTGACATTTCCACCTTCAGGAAAAAAGGATATATGGTAGCCTTAGTAATACGTATTTGCATATGCATCAAAAGATTATACTACTCTACATTCCCACTATACTCTCATATATAAATATTAATCTAAATGTAGTTTTGAATATTTTAGAACTTCATATTTACATTAATAATGCTGCTCTCCAGATGAGGTAATACTACAGACCCACCAATAGAGGGTGTATGTTAAAAAATGTTTCTTTTATTAATAGCAATGAGATGAAAGCAATCGCCCATGTCTTCTAAGAATTTATTATCTGTATTATCTAGAGAGGATAATGCGCTTGCCAACACATCAGCAGAGATTAATTTATCTAGCTAATTAACTCACATAATCATCCACTGTAACTTGAACGGGGCCCAATTTTCAGGCACATTTTGAAATAGAGGTCTAGAGCCTGAGTATTAGACCACCTTTTTAAGGCGGTGGGACCCTGGGGCAGCACCAAACCCATACGTGTGATAATGAAGCACAGGAACACACTTAGGTGATGTAACTGATGAATGTGAAAGGTTATATTTGATCCTCAGTACACACAAATCAATGAATTAAGCGACCTTTAAAGGTTCTATTCCATTCAACGTACCGCCTTCATCCCGGTCCCCAGCTAGAGCCCATACTTCCCAGAGTCACACTGGTTCTAAGCTGGCAGTGAGACAAGAGCAACAGCTGTTTGGGTTCCTGCTGCGTCTCCACCGAATTAGCCTGACTCCCAAGCTCTAGGGAATGTGGCCCCACAGCTGCCACCATCTCCCTGGACCCAGGCATCAGAACAAGGCTCAGATTGCCGAGTTTCTGGACCAACAACAGGTGGGGAGGCAATTTAAATAGAGACATGACTATCTAATAACCTCTCCTGTGAAGTCTACCAATCCTGTTGATTTCAAGTCAGGCGTATAAATCCATTTTATCAAATGCAAATATCATTGAAAATTTGAGACCCGACCTATGCAATGAGATTCATCAGCATTAAGTCATTATGTCATCAAGGTATTAGTACTAGTTTTTGCTATGCACCCCACCTACAGATAAGTAATTTGTTATTTAGTCAAATAGTGTCTGCCTGGCTTTGAAACAGAAAATAAAATTCTCCCACACTAAGCCATTCTATTCCCTCTGTGGAGAGGACTTCCACGTGTGTGCTTGTATTCAGAATGACTGTCGACAGCACTGGCCTGGTTCAGTAACATATGATAATGGCAACTCACTCCGGGAATCCCTGAACCCATCCATCATGTGTGGTGTCGATCTAAGGTCCTCTTGTTGTGTGATACCATGTTAACTAAAACCTGTGTACATTGGAGCCATGCAGAGGATCATGTAAATCAAGGACACCATCAAAATATGTACACAGTTCAGTTAACACAGGTCTGCACAAAGTGAGGACGGCCTTTGTGCATGTGCGTGTTCAGGGCTGGGTGGTGAGTGGGATTACGTACACAGTACGTTTTGGTGACCTGGGGCAGGGATGGTTGCTGAGCAGCAGTGAATTGCAGCTCTGTTCTGTTCAATGATAAAACCAAATGTGGAACACGAGCGAAGCCTAAGGAGACAAACACACCCCTCCCCTCCCCTTAGGCCCATATGCTGCAATTGCCATACCGTCTATTATCACCAAATAAGGAGTTCATCTAAATAGTAGCTTAAGGAGGAGACATTTTATGAAACTACCTTTCTTAGGTAGCCCTCCACTGAGGCTGCAAATTGTTGTTTCTTAAGAGCAAATTCCTTGTGCGCCGAACACTGTTCAGTCAGGTGATCCACTCGTCTCCGAATACATCCCATCATCTCCTGGAGGCCAGTCGCCCGAGAGCTGAATGGAACACGTCAGCTGTTAGTTCACTCCACCTCCATGGAGAAGCCCTGGCAACAGGAAGCACTGGGGAGCAGGTTTGCTCTTTCGTGAAAGGTGTGAGTTGACAAAAGTTACCGAGCTTCAGGTTGTAGGATAATAGAAGTTAAATAACTATCATCTTGGTACCGCAAAGAGCAACACCAAATTACATTCCTTTGTTTAAATCAGTCAGTCCTGAGGGAAAGGATGAGTTATGGGCTTTACAACCAGGTCTAATCTCCTTCTCTAAAGGTTTGCTTTTTAATATTTCTCTAAGCTATTTTAAGACCCTTATGGCCAAAGCACAGTTTGTTTGCCAAGAGTTTTCCTGAGGGTGTTATTTAAAAGCGTCATTCATCTAAAGAAGCACTTTGAATAGAAATGAGGATTAGCCAATTAACAAAACATGTACTAATCCAACAGGGTAAAATATTGATGTAACACTAAGGACTCTGTTCTTGATGACTATGAATGCTCAAGGCTGCATTCGTTACAAGAAAATCAAGTTATCACCAAACAATTAGGAATCTAATGTACTTGTTCATTAAAAAGAAACCTGTGCTGGCCTCTTGAGAAGTAGGAAAGTGACACGAGAGCTCATAAGACGAAAATGCCTTTACAACAACAAACGACCTTAGAGCTGGACCCCATTTGCTCCAGTCTAGAGACAGATCAGCAAGTTTCCCGATCATTCCCAGCGCAGGCCTGCGGGACAACGAAAGGACATCGTTGATGGAATGAACCCTCTCTAACTTTCAGCCTGCTCCTAGGACACAGCCTGTCCTACCGTGTAAGACGTTGAAGTCTTATTTCCCCTCGGTCATTTCCTTCAAATACTAATAAAGAGTAACATGATAACTCTTAAATTTAATTACCCAGAGTTTTAAAAAATCTTGGAATGAGGCACACGTTTCAGTAGTTTTACCTCAAATAATTAATTTATGACACTGTAAAAATGAATTTAATTAGTAATGAAATGAGGGCAAGATCCCAAAGGACTGAGAGGCGAAGTAACATCACGGAAACGACACAGAGGCTGCAGAAGAGGCGAGAGGTCATCAGGCAGCTTGAGAATCTAGTGAATGAGCACAGATTCAAGTGTATGCTGCAGAGACCACTCTGGTCCCAGAGAAGTTTCACTGGGGGAATCTTACTACCGATACATGTTGTTCCACAGACATTAAGTTTAAAACATTTAGTTTTGTATATTAATAACTCAAAGACAGTGAAGAGTATAATCAAGAAATCAGGAGAGTTTTAGAAATAATTCTTATAAGTCCACGAGTTCTTTAAAAGTAGTGTATTAATGTTAACCATATTTTAACTAGGTTTTAAACTCTGAGACATTATGTACTTAAAAAGCACTTAAAAACCCAATTGTCCTAGATCTTGGGGGTTCCAAATTTTCTATAGTATATGAAGCCTGGAATGAGAGAGATAAATAAAAAAAGAAAAAGTGAATAAGCACTGTAGAAAGATGGTACAGAGAACAAAGTTTGTGAAATAAATGGGCACACATTTTCTAAACACAATGATCAGGTTCAGTGGAACCTCGCTCCGGGACTTAATACGTTCCGGAGAACTGTCTGAGAAGCGATTTGAAAACTGAACCTTCTCTGTCGCCTGAGAGATGCGTGACTGATTATACAGGTATCAGCATGAAAAGGTTGCTGGGTAAAGAATCGGGACCTGGAGTTTTGTTAGACAATTGAGACTTTTCTTCTGTGAACGACTTGGTCAAGAACCAAACTGTTTGAGAGAACAAAGATAGTCGAGAAGTGAGCCTTGACTGTACTTCCTGGGACAAGTCACCATTTTTAATGTTTTAAGCCATCTCCTCATTAGTACTCTACGATCTGGGTATAACTGTTATCTCATTTTGCAGATGAGCAAACTGAGGAACAGAAAAGCTCAGTAACTTGCCCAGATCACAGTTATGTGTCCAAGCTGGGATTGGAACCTGTTCATCTGATCTCAGAGTCCTCACTCTTTACCACCTCATAGTACCTTTTCTAGGTCTATAACACATGATAGAGGGATGGGAGTGCCCTCCCTTTAAAATTTCACTGTCCCTGGGGTTGAGTGTTGATTGGAAACAGTTAGCCTAAGTGGCATGCTCTTTGGAAACCGGCTAGCTTCTCTAGGTAAGGCAATGTCTGTCTGCAGTTTTTGAAGTGGCCACTAGAGGGGCATCGTACTAGCACAGAGAAAAGAAACAGGGAAACTAAACGAAACTGAGCGCATTCCTTCTGTAAAAATAATGCTCTCTAGATGAATCACCACCAACCAAAGAGGGTCTCTCTTTTTCTTTGGAAGGACCATTCATTTTCCATTTTCCAATGACCTAGGAGATTTGGTCTCATTATGTGGTGATTTGTGCTTTATCGTGTATATCAATT
This sequence comes from Carollia perspicillata, assembly GCA_004027735.1. Lineage (NCBI taxonomy): Eukaryota > Metazoa > Chordata > Mammalia > Chiroptera > Phyllostomidae > Carollia > Carollia perspicillata. The sequence goes on from PVKM010004919.1 coordinate 22,671, forward strand.
ACATTGTAAATTATTTAAGAAGGACATTTGTTTTATTAATATATCTCTGCAGCCCTGAGAACATAGTCTTGTAAGTAGAAGATTAATGAATGTTTTCAATTTAAATAAAATATACTTTGACAAATATTTAAGGGAAGATAAGACAAATTTAAGGAATAAGAACACATGCATGGATAATTACTGTATAAACATATCACTAGTAACAGTTTCCAAACAATGATGACTTTGCCCTTTGGCCAGTTATAGAAGTTTTAGGCTATCAGAAGACTGCCCGGTTTCTTTTCTGATGGCCTAGCATTTATAGTTAGGCGGGCCGGAACTTCCCTCCTCTATTTAAAGCCTGGGAGGGACAGACTGAATTGCCTTGTTTCCCTGAGCATTATTGCCTGTGCGCTGCGTGCCCTATCTTACCTGGGGCTTACACCCCTTCCTCAGTATGAGAGATGCTCTACTACCTCGCTTACCTTAGCCAGCTCCCACTTCCCTCTCTCTGAGTCCTCAGCGAGATCACTTCTCTGTCCGTTTGGGCATTAATCTCTTCCCTGATTCCCAGTTGGAATATGTCTGCCACACTCCTAACCCCAGTGCCACTCCCTCTCTGTCCTTCTTAGTGACAATCCAATCTGCAGGTTGGAACCCACCCCGAGCTCATCATTTTTAGTTAGAAATTTTAGACACTGATTCCACACTTTTCTTTTGATTGCCCCAAACATTTTAAAACATGTATAGCATGCACACTGGCAATTTTCTCAGAACCTGTAAAGCAGATGGTTTGATCAAAGGAAAAATATTACCTCACTCTCTGCCAGCAATTCTTACATGAACTGAAAATAAATGAATATATTTCCATAAGTCACTCAGGAATGAGTCCTATTATTTCAGGATCATATTAAATAAATGGTGGAATAAGAACTAAGAATGAATAACAGAAACTCGTTGAAACAAGCATCATCATTTTGTTCGAATTCTGAAACCGCACTCCTCATGTGCTGTCCAGTTAGATGGGAGAGCGGCTAGACGCCTGGGTCCAAGGATCTGTGGCTCTTTAATTTCACTGGAAATACTGATTGACCTCTGAGCTTTCTCAATAGGAATGGGTTAGAGGGAACCTGACTACAGTGCTAGTGTGAGGTTCATCAGATTATTCCTGATGTTGACTTTGACTTTTCCAAGCGCATCACAGATATTCGGAAATAACAGATGATGAACGTTTCCTCAGACATTTGTTAGAAACTCCATAATGGGAGCATTTTCTTCCTTGTTCAGTGAGCCAGTAGAGGAGAAGGAAGGGGGAAGAAAAATGATGGATTCTTTTTTCCCCAAAGAGCAGAGACATATTGACTTCTGGCTCAAAATAGACTGTTCTTTTTGCTGTATGAGAACAGTTGTCCTATCTTTGCATCTGTCACAAATAGGGGCTGGGTGAGGGGAGCAAATCCCGATGTTAATGTGTCTTAATGATTCTTTCCTGAGAACGGCAAGTTGCTTTTGAACCTTTCATAAATTACTACTGGCAGCCCATCTGGATTAGGAGCTGAACCAGATGGTGAGCACTTGACAGCCTACTCTGTCTCATTGGAAGGAGTCAGCTGATCATGGTTTTCTTTGTGTCCATGGAAAAATTATACTTTGAAAATGGAAAAGTATATATCTTCCTTATATTTAGCTTGCTGCTTCTTTGACAGGGACCTAAATAGTGTCCCTTTATGTTTATAATCTTTATTTTGGAGGAAACAAGAGCTGTTCTCTCGTTTTTAGATCTACTTCAAAGATGTGCCATTTGTAGTGTAGAAGTAAAATGTATGTTTTTAATTTTTTTTTTACCTAAGTTATACACATCAGGAACCTCACCCTACCAAATAAATATCATGCGCCCGCGTGCGTACCCACCCACACACGGGCACGCGTGCACACACACACACACACACACACACCCCTTTGATATACACATAACAACGCAGAAACAGAAAATAGTAAGTGGAGCTGGAGCTACCGAGCTCCTGGGTTCTGGTACAGATGCAGGCAGAGATGGCCACAAGTTCCATTCCTATGAGACCACGGAGACCTACCTGACGGGTACTGTAGCTGGGATTCTACCTAAAATAAGTAACAGGGATGGGATTCTCCCTCCTTGTAAAAGGAGGTTGAAAAATGCTGTAGCTAAGTGCTACTGGCTCAGTCCCCACTTGATCTTCGGAATGCTTCTCTGAGAGCCACCGTGTCTCACTGGGGCCTAGTGTGGCCCTGATGAAACAACAGGAGACTGTTTCCAGACTGGAAACCCTGTGAGTTCAGGTGGAAGTCCCTGCAAAGATGATAAAAACGAAAGAACAAAGAGAAAGAACAAAGAAACGAAAATAAAGCCAAAAAACAAACATTACCCACTCCAGATGAGAGTACAATCTAAAAAGAATTTCAAAACATATGAGGAAATACATACCAAGAAAAGACACTAAACAACCAAGAGATAAAAATACTCTATCTGAAATGAAAATATATAGAAGAACCTGAAAATGACTTTACCGTAAGTATACCCAAGATCATCAGAGATAAAGGAAAATTCAACACCCAGAGTAAAGTACAAGAAACTCTGAAACAAAAATGGTCAGAAATAAAAACAAAATGAGATATGAAACAAGTGAGTTAGTAACGTAAAAATATAATTATGAAAACTAAAGAAAAATCAGTGACTGAGAAAGAGAAAATTAACAAAAGAGAATATTAGTCTGAGGGAGTCACTGAGAATTCTACATGAAGAGCTAAAAGAATGAGACATATGAGCGTTCAGAGACCTGACATGGATGGAGGGGCTCCAACATGCTCTGAGGGGTCCTGGGAGAAGGGGAGGGACCACAGCAGAAAATCAATATTTAAAGAGATAAGTGCTAAAACTTTTCCATACTTAATGACATAAATCTTCAGATAAAAAGGGCATGGAAAGAATAGGCAAATATTCTGACTTGAGGTAATTTGGAAAATACAAAAATAGATTTTAATGTATACCCTTCCCAAAAGTCTTTGCTGCTTCTCCCCACCAAAGTTAGTGTGATGCCATATGTACGAATTGAATCTGACTTTTGCTCATTTAATATTATATTGTGAGGATTCTCTCTGTCTTGAAATATTCCTCAAAAGCCACTGTTTTGATTTGGGCTGAGAATATTTCATGATGTGCTTGCGCTTAAAATATTAAAATATTTCCTATTTTCTGGGAATTGGTGTGAAGCTGGTTTTCAGATTCACACCACTAGAAATAGAACTGTGATGAGCATTATATTCATACATACATCCCTCACATCTCTCTCTCCTCTGTGTCCTTTTCTCCCTGAGCCCTCTCATCTGAGACAACGCCCCCTGAGTCGCCCAAGGCAGGGACGTCCATTCCGCCCGTCAGTCAGGCGTCCTCTGCGGACTCCGCAGTTCCAGACCTCACTCTGGGATTCCTGCACCTCACCTCACATCACGCACAAGTAAGTTCATGTTGTAATGAGGGGCTCCTAGATGTTTTACGAAAACCTAATCTAATCACTCCTAGATGTAATAGAAAGTGTGAACTTTGAGTGCCTTTCATACTAAGAGTTTCAGAATTATAAAAGCCTCGACAATGTTAACAGGCCCAAGGTGCAGATATGACATTTGCTCAACCTCTGAAAAGAACAACGTAACACAGACATGAAAATATTTGGAAAGTGGTTGAGTTAACACTGTCATAAGAACTCAACTTTGTCATTCCCTAAATTTCAGCATCTGACATTTACCATCTAAATGTATCATCAGTTTTTTTAAAGCAGCTATTTTAAGTTCTTAAATGCTCTGCAAAATTCCTATGAAATGCAACCATAAATGACTCTATTAGGCAAAGGAAATTTCTGTGTTTGTTTCTTTGGTTTGTTTTGTCAGAGGATTGTTTTTGTTTGTTTTCCACTTAAGATCTTTAAAAACATTTCTACTATGACAGAGTTTCCTTTGATGCCATACCAAGTCCCTTGACATTTGAAATCAAGTCACGTAACATGTAGGTACTCAGGGGAGTATGGTTTCAGCCCTGCAAAGTGAGTTCATGGACAAGGAAATGATATCATCACAAGTCGAACAACTAAGGAATGATTCAGAACATCACAGAATGAAGAGTGAAGCCAGGAGTCAGAGCTGGCCAAGCAAAGGGATTAATAAAGTATCATGTTCTACAGACTGATTCTGCTCCTCCTGGCCAGAGGGCGTAGACCCTTCGCTGACCTTAGATTATGAAAGTCAACCACAGCCCTCTCAAATCTCATTCCTTCGCTTGTCCTGTCCTGATTAGGAGCTTGGGAATGTGCCTCCCTTCTCTGAAAAAGGTGGCCCCGACCCCCACTGTCCCCACAACTGCCCTGTGCCTGCAGTACAGTCCCCCGACGTGTCATTCCTTGACTGTCCGTTCGTAAGGTTCTGGAGAGTTGATACCAGGTTTATACGTATAATTGCCCTTGCAGCCTGGTGCAGATATGTCATATTAGATGTTTATATGCACATTCAATAATTTAAAAAAAACTGAAAGAAAAAAACTTTTAGGGAAGGTGAGACTTGACTCAAAACTAGAAGACAGATGGAGTACATTTTAAGCACGCTGGAATAAGAAAAGAATCCGTGTTCACTAAGTGGCCAGGCTTCTTGTTATTGATTAAAGTTGAATGAAAGGAATAAACAGACAGAGAACCAGCAGCCTAATATAGCAGTTCAGCCCTGCATTCAAGTGCCCTGCCTCTTACCACCATGAGACAGGTAGTATGGCCAGTCACTGAACCTCTGTGCCCTAGTGTCCACATTGGCAAAACGGGGACTCTAATTTAAACAGTAGTGCTGAATCACAAAGTGGTTTTGAGAATTAAATTCGTTAATGTCTAGAAAGTACTCAAGGGTTTGCCATTCTTGCTCATGACAATTCAAATAATCCAAGTTCCACCTAAGTCTTTGGTCCGGCCTCATGCCCTACCGCCCTTGTCACCCACTCCTGCAGCCACACTGTCCCTTCTGGTACACCTTTGCTGGTGCTCTGCCTGGCCCACTGGCCTCGCTGCTGGCTGCATGGCAGGTCCTTTTCCTAAAGAATCCTTCCCTGATTCCAGTGTCCAAAGTGGTCACCTCCCCACAGTCACTCTCCATCCCGTTTCACCGTCACGTGTTTCTCAGTGCTCAGCACTGTGTGACAGTGACTTATTTGTCGATTTATTTCTTAGGTGATTGCTTCTTCCTCCCAGAATATAAGCAGCATGAAGGCAGACACGTTGCCCATCATAACGTAATGCTTGGAAGCACCCGATTTATAAAAGATGCTCAATAACATTTTTGGAACAAACAAATAAAAATAGACCATGTTGTGTCTAAGTTCATAATCATCCACAATACAACCAAGGGAAGTAGTGGTAGCCAACATAAATGAAAATCCTGATGAACTCTTGCTTTTATTTCTCTGTAAAATATGAAAATATGAAGAATTAACATTAAGAAAGTAATAAAGTATTAGATCAAAACAGACAATACTAAAAGTTATACCAAAGCAAAATATTCAATCAGGGTGAGGTATTTTACATGCTTTGTGGACAAAAAAGGGGTTCTATGGAAAGTAACCTCACAGGTGTTCAAACATTCCTAATTGGGCAGGTCATGGTGGGTAGTCATGCCCAGGCATATAACTTTTTAGTAAAAGGTTTATCTTTGCTTTAAGCCAGCCCTGTCCATTGCTTCTATGCATCTAGGTTAACAACCTTTGAGATGCCTCTTGTCAGAACCCACTTCTAGTATGCGGATCACCCTTTCAGAGCCCTTGTTCTAAGACATAACCACCCTCAAGAGAGCACATAATCTTAACTGTCATGTAATCCAATCCCCACCTCGCTTTCTCTGACATTCATGTAATCTCCTTCATGTTCCTTCCTTAATTCCAACTGCACAGAAGAAACTGCAAATGGTTCTTCTTCAGGACACTTGGGATCTTGCTCTCCAGTATACTCTGTCATTGGTTTGGCTCAAATAAACTCTTATAAAAATTCTCTACAGGTTTCGACATTTCTTACATTTCTTAAATTCACTTCAACAGGTAGAATTAAAATGATGCAATATGCCCTGGCCAGCATGGCTCAGTTCGTTGGGTGTCGTCCCACAGACCAAAAGGTCACAGATTCGATTCCCAGTCAGGGCACATGCCTGAGTTGTGGGTTCAGTCCCCAGACGCAGCACGTGTAAGAGGCAACAGATAGATGCATCTCTCTCACTGATGATTCTCTCTCTCTCTTTCTCACCGCCTTCCTCTACCTCTAGAATCAATTTTTTTAAAAGAAAAGAAAAAATGGTACAATCTTTTCTGCAGGAATAGAAATTGAGTCGATATTGAAGCAAACTTACTTGTAAATCTTAAATTAATTTTAGTAAACAGAAAAAGGCAAATGAATGCTTCATAAGGTGGCCTGGTTTTGCTGGGTGTTTGCATGTGTTTGAGCTCTGAAGTGGTATCTATACTGACCAGCAAGAAGGTCCCTCATTTTTGCCCAATTATGGAAAACTTCACTCTCACACAAGGTCTCTGGATCAGCACTTTCAACCACTACAGCTTCCTGTGGCTTAATAAATGTAGGATTCTGCTTGGTAGCAGGCCACCTATGGTCTACCTTTAGATTTAGTGCTCAAAGGTGAGGCCAAGCGGGGCTTATGAAGAGGCAAAAAGGCCAAAAGCCAGGAGATTTCCACTTCACTGTACATCTAAGTTTGACCATTGTCACGTACTATTATAGGTAACTGACGTCTAACTAAGTGCAAATGAATGCATGAAGATGCCTTTCAAATTAAAGTGTATTTAGATTGTGACAGATATACTCTGCAAAGAAAATAAACTATTTAGTAGGACTCAGCCTTGGCTGGTGTAGCTCAATGGATTAAGCACTGGACTGTGAACCAAAAGGACTCAGAATTATCACCAGATTACAGGGAGGAAATAGAACATGCAAGGAAACATTTAAGTAACCATTATCCATTTTGTGAGGCTGCTCAAAGGCGTTCGATTCCAGGATAGGAAAACAGGATGGACCCGTTCCTAGTAAGGCAGTGGTCACAGAACGACAATGGCAAAGGTCTCAGATTTCCTGGGAAGCCTGACCTCAGATAAATGTGAACTTCTGAAGTCCTATTTCTCTTGTTAACAGAAAAAAAATCAGATGTGAGGGTCTCTGAAATTCCTACCTGCCCCAATACTTAATGCTGCCTTTTATTACCTTAAGAAAAATGTTTATCTGTCTTATCTCAAATATAACCTTTCCAGTTAGTCAAAATAAGTATGACTTTGTGTAGCTGACTCTATTGTGATCATTTGAAACAATCATATGCCTCAGTATTTATTAGCTTTTAAAGATCTTTATATAGACAGTAGAAAAATATAAGTGAACCAATTGTTTATTGAATACTCTATATGTGCCAGAGTGCTGTTCTCTCATCTAATTTAAATCAAAAAGCAAAAAACCTCCATGAAATATATACCTCCATTTTACAGATGAGGAAACTGAGGCTCATAGAGTTAAGTTTAAAAGTCATGGTATTGTTGTGGCCCTCAAAGTGCACGAAATAAATCTCCTTGGATATTAAGTCCTGGGTTTCTTATCCATAGCAGCTCTCAAACGTCTGGTACTAAGCACCTCGGAGTGTTCTGTCCGAGCAGTGTGGCTGCCATTCAGAAGTCTAGGAAGCCATCGTGATGTTCGTGAACCTGGACTTGGCACTGTTGAAACTGGCATTTATTTCCATTGCCACCAATCTAAACACCACTCGAGCAATGGCTGCCACTTGAAAACTCCTCCTCAGGCTCTGCTTCTTTCCCGTGACAGTGACTCCAGTCGCTGAACAGATAACCCTTCAGATGAGGAAGAAGAGCGAGTCCCAGACAGAACGCATGGGACTGAGCTCAGCAGCTACAGTGGCTCTGGGTCGCGACTGAGATTTTAATGCATTTCAATCCAGTTTTTAATGAATTTCTAGTCTACATCTGCCTTTTGAATCAAAAATGTCCTTTGTCAAGTAACAGTCATACTTTACCTTTAGTTCCTCCTGCAAAAATGGAAATAGTATTTATTTGTAAAATACTGTGAAACCTCAGGCCAACCAAACACCTTGGGACTACTACAGAAGTTCATATATCCATGGCATTGACAGAAACTGTAGGGCAAAATTTTTTTAAGTCCAGTTACCTAACCATTAATTAAAGTTTCTTGAAATGGACCTTACCTATTACTTTTTCTATTAAGGTTCAGTCTGCAGCCTGAAGAATAGAATTATAGACGCCTCTTTGAAAAGCAATATAAATATATAAATTAAGACTAGAAAGAACAAAGAAGGGAAAAAGAATAAGACTAGCTAAGTCAATAAACTTGGCCAAAAACAGTCATGAACACCCTGAAGATAGAATGTAATATAAAACAAAAGTACTTCCTTTATGTTTAAGGACTGAAAATAAAGCATTCCTGATCAAACAGGATACAAGTTAGCAGTAATGAATCATGGCCAGCTTGCCAGCTTCAGGAATTAAGCATCGAACTGAATAGGGAACTTTGGTTTCTGGCCAAGAAGCAGGAACTGGATTCACCCTCACACTTTAAATGACTAGGAAATAAACAGAACATGTGAACCAATGGTTCTGGGACATTGGACAACAGATAGCACAGGACTGCCATCCCCGTGAGAAGGGAAACAGATGAGGTGAGCTTGCCCACGCAGCAGTCTATTGCCTGGAAGGTGGCTTCCAGATCAAAGCTTGGGGAGGTAGAATCCAAACAGGGTCCAGAGGTCTTGCTGAGTTGAGGGGGTATCTTCCTAGAGACAGATCTCCAGGGATCTGGGAGGGGGCTTTGGCTACCTCCCAATCTACCCATGTGTGAAAGGACACTGCCCGAAGCCAGGGAAAGCACTATAAGCAAAGAGTAGCCTGAACAGAGAAATGGCATTTGTCTGTGCTTGGAGGCCCACTTGCTAGACTGACCTGGGACCATTCCCCAGTTACAGCTGGAGACCTCATTACGTAATCGAGTCATCACCTGACTCACGACTCAGCTCAGGGCCGACACGCCCTGAATCCAGGCACAAGTGTGCACTTTACTGGATGCGTGTGGTGTGAAGATTTTCCTATAGTAAAGCTACGGTAGCAGCTGTGACTGTTCCTGTTAGCTTTTCAAAGGGGAGAATCATTTTCCCTTCTCATAGCCTCTGCTTTCTGGCTCATTTCTGATCTTGGCTTTGTATGGACCGTCACAAACCCTGGTTCAATCTCTCTCTCTAGATTCATACTGTTTTATGGAAAGAAAATTCCCTTAACTCAGACTTACCGAATCAACACTTTTAAACACATCCAACAGAGCAGAACAAAAACAAAAATAGAGTGATTTTGCCGCATTCCACCAATTTCATTGTTTCTCAGACAGAATGTTTCTGAGTTTCAGGGATATCGTGGATATAGGAAACAGAAAATTAGACTTAACCCACCGGCACACATTGTTTTGTCACTCTGTCAACATGTAAGCCCTGCCTGCATTTCTTCCTAGCGAACGCCTGTACCACCATCTGCTCTGCCACCGCTCTTTTGTCTCCCAACCCCTGATCTTTCTTACAGTCCCATTTCATTCTCTTTGTTTCTCAAGTTCCTTCTCTTTCCTCACTCCACTCAACTCTAGACTCACATTGATACCCTCACCAAATGCACTCATAAAAACAACTAGCCATAGGACTGGTGAACAGCGTGGCCTCTACTGCCCATTAACTTGGATTCAAATTCTGCACCTGCCACTACCTGGCTGTGTGATCTTTTATGAGTTGCTTAACCTCTCTGTGTCTCAGTTACTTATAAAAGTGGAACATTAGTAGTATGTGCCTGGTAAAGTTGCTGTGAGGATGAATGAGATAATGTTCCTAAAGCTCCTGGCACAGTGCCTGGCAGATGGTGGGCTCTCAGTAAATGTGAGCCATTATTATCATTAACATTACCTTTTATTTGGGGTTTTTGCTGGTGAGCCACCAAATCATTGATGAAAGGGAATTCTGGTAGTTTATTATTTTTTTTCCACAAAGGAAAAGAGAAATAGTGTAGATGCCAGGCTCATGAATTGAAAGGGAAGAATCCCCATGGAGGATATGAACAGCACTGAGAACTGAAGCTCCGTTTCTTCGTGTGTCCTTTCCCTCTCGCCTCCTCAGAAACTCACAGGAGGAAAGCCTGAGCATCAGCAGGCCCTCAGGCTCGGAATATAGCCTCACTTCTGGCTGAGCAGTGCTGTGTTCAGAATCACTGCTGACCAAAATTCAATCCTTTTAAACCATGTCATATTGCAGCAAGACATCAGAAGCAGAAAAAGAGTCATGCGACTTATTTTTTAACAAGTTGTGGAAACTGTGAAAGCGCTGGTTACGCTGAGGAAGAAATAGACTTCACTCACCTGCGGGAGTCCACTTGGCTGATTAAGGCTTGTCCCTTTTGCAAAGCTTCCGCTGCGCAGTCTTTAATTTCTCTGTGTAATTCCTCATGCCTCGATGCCAAGACAGGCAGACTTAAACCCTCTGCTTTAAGGAGCTTAAGGTAAGCTTCAACTCTTCCAAGTACATCAAATGCCTGCCAAAGAAAACATGCCTTCATTTTCTGCTTTTCTAGTTTAAAATCTACAGCGATGTGTACATGTAATACTAGAGATTAAGTAAGCCTGTTTAATTTATTAGTTTAATCAAAACCAGAGACAACAAGTTTAGTCTTGGAAAAGAGCTGTATAGTTTTAAGGCTCTATTTAAAGAAACCGATCAAAGTTTAGTTCAGCATACATAAATGTCAACACCTCAAAATTATCGAAATAGTTTACTTTGAGAACATATCTACCCAACAGTCATTCCTGTACAGAATTTGGAGGGCCAGGTTTATTTTCAGCATATTCTGAAATGCATACAAATAGTGCATGAGCTATTTTTAAAATATTATGCAGACTTTCATAACCTGAATGTCTCAGTAATATTCTTAAAAGGAAATTTCCCAATAAATTGCACTTTCAACCTGAGACACTGTAAGGATAGTCAAAAGATGACTAATGTGCTTTTGCCCATCCCTTTCCAAGTAGAAGACTTTCTGCCTAGTCCATCTGAGACATCTGTCTCTCTACAGAGAAGATTAGAATTTGGATCTGAAGCAGTGCGAAGATTAAGACCAAGGTAATATTTAGCTTCCAATGTACAAATAGATTATACAGAAAAAAAACCAGCTTTTGCAAACCAAGACATTGTCTTGAGAGAAGACTTTTTAACTCTTTGATTTTCTTCCTTTATTAGCAGATCAACAACCACACATGGGGGATTAAGTTTGTAGAATTAACATAGATGAATGCTTTTGGTCATCAAGGCTTAGTTGGCAGTAAGACGGAGGAGCGTATGATGAAAAGCCAGTAAAAGAGGACTGTAGAATAATGGGGGCGGGGGGGAAGAGAGCAGAGTGCAATGGTCTGCATAGGTCTCCTGCTATCCCGTCTCTGAACTTGAGCCCAAAGAGGAGAAGATGAGTTAGGTAAGTTGAAGAAAAGCTGGACAGCAAGGGAGCTCTTGCCATGTTGCCCTTTGGCACACTGGAAGAAGCCACCGTACAGGATGCTCCCCATTCGTCTGGAGAACAGTCCTTTCCCAGTAAGTCTGACAGTGCCACTGTTGTGGGGGGGGGCCCAATGTTCACCCTTCCCAGACTGCTGAGCCGGAAGCCAGTGAGTGGCATGGGCCTACCAGATGGAGCAACGATAGCAGGTGGTCTTGTGAGTCTAGCACCACTGAGACCTGTGAGCAGAGGAGCAAGGTGGAGTTGATGTTGAGGGGCACAGTGTAAGCCATACATAGAAGACCTGGCTATGGAGCTGTGTAAAAATACCCATGTCCTTGCCCTGGCCTCCACCTTAGGGAATGGCTTTTAATGGCAGAATTGGAACCAAGGGAAAAAATTGAATTTACAAATGCAATTTCTCAGAGATTGTCACAGTTCATATAGGTCCATATTCTGTTCTCCCACCAATGGCCTCATGTCTCCTGAATCTGCTCTTACTGTTACTTACAATATTAAAACAAAATCATTTCCATGTACTTAGCAGTTGACAGGAAGTAATAATAACAACAACAACTACAGTTTAAAGAGAACCATGTGCTCCTTCTACAGTATTTGTTTCACGATGACTTTTCATCACTCAACAACCATTTGTGAATGTCTGCTGAGTGTCAAGAACTCTGTCCTTACCCGCCCTGGGAGGGAGTGGGAAATCATCCCCATTATATATCCGGGGGAGACTCAGTCCTGAGAGGTTAAATAAATGGCACAAAGGGCTACTTCAACTAAGTGGCACATCAGTATTTGCACTCAATTTGTCTGACCCTGAGGCTCTGCCCTTAAACCAGGGGCTATGGTACCACGTGGCAAAAACTTACTATGGGAGGCTAAGAAAGAAAGGGCATTTCCATGAAGCCTGTTAATCTTAGGGGGGAAAGGTGGGATTTTAAAACTAATTTCTTGTAAATAATTGTCTCCCTTTCCTTCTTACAGGTGAGAAAAGATACAGAGGAAGGGTGAGTGATTTCTCTTGCACTATATAGTGCTCTAAGAGAAAGGTGGCTTTATTAAAGAGACTCTGAGCCCAAAGAACTCTTCATCTGATGCATTTTTCCCCCTGCGGCTGGCGATGGAGCGAAGATGCTGCTGTTAGAAAAGATGATTTGAATTACTTTCTTGATTTTCCTACAAGTTTAAACACCACTTGTCAATAACCACTGTTTCTGGAATTTTGTTCTATGTTTTACATTTTTATTGCTTAGTTTCAATAAAATGGAGTCTCTTTTTAATCAAGGGTTAGTTTTAAAGTTAGTGCCTAAAGCAAAAATCTGTTGTATACAGAAGTTATCATGAACTTCCCTAAATCACACGTAGAGTTTAATATATGTGAACTGGGGCTTACAGAAATACACACTCACATTCACGAGTGGGAGCTGCTGAGCCAGCCCAAAGGGAGACATAAGGGGAAAATCCCCACGCAGGTGTCAGAGCATTTACTTCTTTCTTCCTTTAAGAAAATTCTCAAGTTCCTAGGGTGAACGGGAAAGAATGGAGAATTCCAAAGTGCGTTTTCTCGCCTGCAAGTGTGGCTCCACTCTGTTTCAATATTAAGCCATGATAGCCTTAATACATATCATGTTTGTTGCCGTTTTGAGAATTAAAGAAGAAAAAAATGAAAGCAACTAGGGCACGATGGTGCGAGTGTTGTAAGTACTTAGAAAATATTTGCTGGCTATGGCTTTATCTTGAGCGATGGCTCTCAGCTTAGAAAAATCAGGGAGGAGAGCAGGGCCACCCCGTGCCTGTCACTCACCCCACATGGGTTTTCCTCTGTGGCCCCATGAACAGCTGCTACTCTGCCACGTCGTTGGGTTGAACACTGGCCTCACCTTCACAGGAGTTAGATTCTAAAGCCACATGTGTATTATTAACAGCATGTGTGAAGTGACTCTACACCATTCCTAAATGTTACCGAAAAAGTGTTATTTCCTAGTAGCATGGAAATAATTTGAAGGGCCATACATACATTCACTGGAAGGAGAAGGTACCGTATCAAACTTGGGTCAAGATAACCCATAACTTAGAAACAAAATAACCAAATTTTCTTCCAGGGTTTTTTCTCAAAAAGATCAAAGTGTTAGAAAAGCATTTTCTTATGACCTATTCTGTGTATCAGTGGAACGATGGCAGCTGAAAGGAGATGAGTGATTTTGTTCCTTCTTTAGCTCAACAAATATATTTGCAAAATACCTACTGTAGGTCAAATAGGCTAGATACTCTAAGAGAGCTTACTCCTTATCCTGCATCCTAACCTAACCCTAATGGGAATAACCTATAGGCACAGAAGCAGTTAAATTTCTCGATTTTAAGAGGAGGCCTGTTTTAAGAAGGTTATACCGTCTGTGATCGTCATATGCAAGCTCATTTCTCTTATTTCCACGTACAACTTGACGATTGTGCCAATCGCAGAGCTGATCTAAGTATCATTGCTCTCACTTAATCTGCCCCCAGAATGGACTAAGTGTTCTATCTAGTGTATGGTTTTCTGTTTACCATATCCGTAAGGAACACGACATGCTGCATGCAGCCTGGGAAGAACCTGCCTGTCGCACACGTGGTCCAGAACAGCTCATTTGTAGTGAGGACAGTGACCCCCACACAAACTCTTTTGAAATTAATATTTCCCTTTGGTTTTCCTCCCCACACCCCTCCTCTTTCTTCAAACCTTATATGTGCTGGTCAAATAAAGATTTTATGACTAGTTTAGGAAAAAAAAAGGATACAAGTACAAGTATAATATTTTCTCCCTTGAGGGACTTGCTCTTCTTGACTATTTTATATGGTACCACTGAGTTCCTAGGTGGATAAAGAGGAGATGAACAGGCTCCTTTGGGCCCTAGTTTGAGAAAGACTGGGATTTGCTTGGTTACTGTTCTGTCAGATGCTAATAAAGATCTCCCCTTTTTTCCCTTGCTAAGTATAAGGTCCAAAGCTGGCTGCACCAAATTAAATAGAAATGGTATCAGGACATGGCACATTTTATTGTTTTAAAAATATTTTGAGATTAATAAATCAAGCAGGAACCACAAGTCATTCAGCATAATTCTTAGACCATACTGTTTCATAGGATGTTAAATAAGTAATATTGTTTGCTTCTTGACTAATTTGAAGAGAAGCAATATAAATACACACACACACACACAAACCAAACCCACTGCAGAATCTTGAAAATTTCTTTCCATGAGTCCAAAGGCCAGAGAACAAGTTTGGCTGGAACCTTTATAATCACCAAGGATACAAACTCAACTCAGCTTTTAATTAGAGCACTGGATTCCCCTGTCTGCAGAGGTTCAGATTTCCTCTGGGTTGTTTTTATGAAGACAAAAATGTTCAGAGTTTTTCTTAAACATCACCCGGGACAGCTTCTGATGGCTCCCACTATGGCAAGTGGACTCCTAATTCAGGCCCCACCCAAATCTACCCAGGTTTGCAGATGCCATGAAGATCAAGGGCAGAAGAGGGATGTGATTTTCGGAGTCCCGCTTTTCCCGCCCTCTGCAGGAACTCCAGCGCGTTCCTTCCTTCTCCAAGGCTGCTGCTCTGGGCCCGAGAATTATCAGTGTCATCAGTGCAAGGAGGTTATCAGTGTGAGAAGGCGGATTAGAGGTATTAATAAGAGACGTTTAAAGCCATGAGTACCGAAAGCAGCTTTTGGCCTGACAATCTGAAAAGCTGTAAAAACACTGGAGAAGGGAGTCTGAAGCACTTTATCAGCAAGGAATGCAGGAGGTTTATGTGTTGACCACCTCTTACTTTCTCTAAGTGTACCTTAGAAATGGATAAATTATACCCATAAGTAGAACTTTAGATAGCCAGTCACTATTTATAATTTCTGAATTATATAAATTGACCTGAATGGTTTTAGGATGATCTTGAGAATATTAATTAACCTGGAAAAAATGTTCATTTACAATGTGCTAGGCATTTATTTTTTTCATTTATTCAACATATTTACTGAGATCTGTGGGGTGTATACTCTGCTATGTGCTGGGGGTATGAAAATGAACAAAAGCACTTAAGTCATGTTCGAGTAGCTAGCGCAGTATTAAATGCATACATAATGACAAAATAATGGCTAGCACTTAGTGCTTAGCTGTTCGATGCACTAGTCCTGCATTAACTCATGTGGGCAGTGCAATGACTCTGTGAGATATGTACAATTGTTATTTCTATTTTACAGGGAAGTTAAGTAACTGCCCAGGTCGCAGAGCTAATAGACGTCTGAGACCAGCTTCATGCCCACACAGCCTGGCACCAAAATCCACTATATTATTTCAGAAAAGTGTCATACTAGCAGTTTCTAGGTTTTCACTGAATACTCCACAATTTCATTTATTTTTATTCCAGCTCTGCCCTGAAAAGATTCTGTACATTTATCAGCAATTATCAGAACTTCTGTTACCGAATGACATTCCCTGATGTGGATAAGGATCGCTAGACCTATTTTAGGAAAAAGAAAACTCAAGCTGGTAACGTGCATTGATTTGTCACGTGCTCGTGCGTTCAGCGAAAGTTTGAACACTAGGTGGCACACGAAGATGATAAAGACGTAACCTCTTTGCGAAGAGCACAGAGCAATACGCAGGGAATAGGAAGAAATGAGCAATTAATGCCGCATGGAGACTCCTCAGAGGACGTGATCTGTGGGATGACGGGTCCCTTTACCCAGCAGCACTCCCCTCTCAGACGTGACGCGGAGACTGAGCTGGGAATCTGCGTCCTCGTGTAATAAGGTGATTAAGCTCTCCTTTTACAAAGTGATCTCATCCCAATTACCTCGGATCAATATAATCTCTTATGATCGATGTAATGTGCTTGGCCTTGAAACTCCACGCTTTTAATATTTCATTGCCCTCAATCATTCCAATAATTACTGAGCATCTAAAGACACTCATGGGTGAGTCACAATAAAAATGAGTGTCTTGATTATAAGACTATTAAGTATGCACCGAGTTGTGGGCTGTCATACAAATGTAACATGCTAAAGTAGTCCTTGATGTTGATAGTTGTTTCTGTTATATATATTTTAATAATTTTATGCTAATAGTTTAGCCCTATTTGTCAAATATTTGCTGTGGTTTAAAAACCTTGTCTCTGAACCCTGGCTGGCATGGCTCAGTGGATTGAGTGCTGGCCTGCGAACCAAAAGGTTGCTGGTTCGATTCCCAGTTAGGGCACGTGCCTAGGTGGCGGGCCAGATCCCCAGCTGGGGCAGTGCAAGAGGCAACAGATCGATGTATCTCTCGAACATTAATGCTTCTCTCTCCCCTCCCTTCTCTTTAAAAATAAATAAATAAAATATTTTTAAATTAAAAAAGAAAACTTGTCCCTGAGCTCTAAAACCAAAGGTTTCTAAACCATTCTCTTAGAGGGAGTAGAGGATGGAGAGTTAATTAAGACATCACTTGCTTCTACATGAGGTGGTTTGCCTCATCACGACTTTCTCAAATTCTTACTCTGCCTATTTAAGAACACGTTCAGCATAAGACAGAAACTTCTTGGCCTGCTTCTACCACTTTGGTCTCCCATCACTCTGGGCTTACCCCCTATGCTCTTGGCAGATGAGTTACCTGAGGTTCCCCAAACATGGCCTGACTTTATAACACCCAGCCCTCTCCCAATCCCTTCTTGCCCAAGCCTTCCAAATCCAACTCAGTGGTCACCTCCTCTAGAGAAGCCTTCCCGACCTTCTTTCCCTGGTCCAGGTAAAGGCTGTCACCCCTGTGGTCCGTCATCGCTCTTCCACGGCACGCAGCTGTTCTGTTTCCTTGCCTCTCCTCTGAACAAGACCGAGAGCGTCTTGAAGGCAGAGATTGTACTTTTGTTACTTTAGCTCAAGCACCCACATGATGGATGACAACAGCACACATACAGCATGTTAGTGGGATGCAAATGTGAAAGGAGGGAGGGAGTGAAAGTGAGTTGCTTTAATTTTTTCTAAGAGAAAGGGAGGTTGTTCTGGAGATGAGAAGTCTGAGACGGGCTGCTTAGGGTTATGAAACTGGGTGTAATTATGCCTTCCTTGATGTCTAGTGACAATTAGCTTTACTTCTTGAATTCATTTATATCACCTCAAATTCTTTCGGGATAATATTTTTTAAGTCCTCTACCTGGACAGGTTTCCTCTTTGAATCCATACAACTACTGGATCACTTTAATTACTATTTTCCCACATGTAGGCTGAAATGTATCTGTTTTGAAAGAGGAAAATAGTGTGTATATGTAAACGAAAAAAAATGTACCAAATCCCATGCTTAATCATTTTGTGTTCTACTGTAACAATAATGCTGCTACGGGCATTACTGTTTTGCATCACTGTAAATGTGGTGAAAAGTAACATCATCGTTTTAAAAAGACAGTAACTTTTCAGCAGTGAGCGCAGAAGCAGTGGAAGCCGTGACGGCCATTCCATTTCAAACTGCTTTTGGCGTGCTCTCCTGGCCGCCACAACTTCCGCTTCGCCTCTGCTTTTAGGCTGACCACACAAGACCCAGACCATGGAGATTTGGCCTCTCCCCTCCGCTTGACTTCCCCAATGAGATCATGTGCCTGGGAATGCAAATCATGGGATATAAAACTTAATGACTAATCAGCCATGTTTTATATAGCTTTGGGTTCAATCATCAGTGTTATATAAATATAGACTCACACTGTTCTGCTCTTGAAACATATGTATATTTATAATTTTGACTCAAACCACATTCCCTAAACAATAATAAATATGTTTTGGGTAATCAACACATATTAACTAGAGTTTCCTTTTTGTGCTCATGCTAGAAATATAATAAATAACATATAATCTAATGATGACAATATGGGGGCACCAAGATGAGTTACTATATATAACAGGTGTTATGTTTATACTTCACGCCATGTTCTCACTCATCACTCTTAGCAACATGTAGTAATCAGAGAAACTCCTCTCCAATCAGCCATCATCCCATGTTGATAATCAAGCCCTACTTTTATTTGTTGCTGATTTAGCAAAGAGGTTCAGCAAACATAGTAGATAACTAAAATGGTGAGGAAGTATCTCAAGTTCTTGAGTTATATGGCCCAATCTCCACTTGAGTCCAGTGATCGGCTTAGGAAAAGCATGAGTAGCAATACTCCCATGATCCTGCGTGTCAACATCGCCACCTACTGCTCCCTTCAGGTACACCTCAAGCCAAAGGCTGTGGATACTGGGTAAGAAATAGACCTGATTTTGAGCCTTGAGTAGTTATCAATACCTAGTAGGATTAAAGAAGTAGTCAAAGGCAGTGAGCAGGCACTGTTATCAATGCAGACAAGTAGTGAAAATTACATGTTATTGAATTTCACAAATTGGAACTATATTGGCTTATAGATTTTTAAAATATGAGCATTATACCAAAAATTAGATTAAATAGTGAGAATTTTGTAAAATTTGGAGATTCTACAATATAATTAAAAAGTAAAAAATACCATTTACAAGTTTTGAAAAGAATTTCCTTTTTAATTTAAATGGATTTACCCACTACCTTATCTCAGCATTTATTGCTTCTTAATAATATAGTAAGTAGTTAATTTCAAGAATCATAATTAAACATTTCCTTTCCAAACTCCAGCTTCTATTTTTGCTGAGAAAAAGCATCCATCATCTTTCACATTGAATTCTTATATTTGGAGCTGGAAAGTATTTCCTTGATGCTTAGGAAAGGGAGAAAGAATAAGAATTCTATACCTTCCTTAGTGCACTTGACTGTAGAGAATGCTACAGTATGGGTAAGTGCCAACTGAACTTGGTGTAATTTGAATGTCGTGGCATTCAAATGATAAAACAAAGGATCTAGAAATGAAGTCTTTAGGGTTAAGAACATGAGTTTTCAGGATCTGACCTGAATTACTGTATGAGTTTAAGGAACCACTTTGTTCTTCATTTTAAAAAATTACTATGGCAGCCCTGGCTGGTGTGGCTCAGTGTATTGAGTGCCAACCTGTGTGCCAAAGAGTTGCCAGTTCAATTCCCAGTCAGGGCACCTGACTGGGCCTGGGTTGCGGGCCAGGTCCCCAGTGGGGGATGCGTGGGAGGCAACCACACATTGATGCTCCTCTCCCTCTCTTTCTCCCTCTCTTCCCCTCTCTAAAAATAAATAAAGACTTAAAAAATAAAAAGAAAGGCAAGACCTAAGCAGGGAAGTCAGTTCAAGATTTTGTTTCTAGCCTTATGGTTTCCATGCCGAAGGCTTGCAATATTCACATATTTTTTTTACCTGATAAATACAAGAGGATTTTTTTAAAAGAAAGACCTCCTGGTAAAAATTTCAAGTTTTTTTAACCTTGGTATATTTTATAACAACTCTTTTCCTCCATGAGCAACACTACAGCGATGGGCACAATTTCCTTCCCACCCCCAAACAGACCAAGGGCCGCTCTAAGATAAAGCCCTCATCGGGGAGTTTTTAAAAGCGACTCTTAACCTGTCAAAGCACTGAGTCTCTTAGTTCGGAGAAACAAACAATGGTCACAGTATTAATATATTTTAAAAGCTCATTTCTGCTGCCAACAGTTTTGAAACTCTTCACGAAACTGCAGTTTCTGTGATGTGCTCCAGCCTGTTGAAGTAATGGGTCTCTTACTGGCCTGCCCGTTTACCTAAAATCACCAACTTGATCTCACACTGACCTTGTTGGCACTGTGAAAAAAATCATTTGCCTTTTTCAACCAGCTTTCCCTTTCCACAACGAGCTGGCCAAATTCTTCCTGAAGCCGGTTCAGTTTCTGGTGAGAGAGCTGCAGATGCTCCTTCTCCACGTGGTCCTGGGACCGCAGGGTCTCAAGCACCTCACTCTTCAGCTTCTCAACGGTGGAGTCCCACTCCTGCAAGAGATCACCCGCTTCAGTTCACTTTACACATCCTCCCCTTGTTACAGGGTCGCAGAACATTTACATCTGTTGCTGCATTTTCAAATCGTGAAGTGGGAAATGCTACATTCCGGGTATGACTACCAAATCGTAGATTTAAAAAAATAGATAACACAGAAAAGAGGCTAAAAAGGGACAGGAGATGATAGTAGAAAGGGGCAGGTAGGTTGGGATGTGTGGTTGCCCTTAACGCAGGTCACCTCCACTCCCATTGATACTGCCTGAAAACGTACCAAAATAAAACCAAGGGCACTTTTCAGTTTCTAACCCATTTTGACCTACTTTTACTCATTTATGCATAAAAAGTCTCTCTCTTGCATTCAGTTTTATTGCCAATGTGGGCAAATGTGTACAAGAAAGAAAGGGGAACCTCATATTTTATGGCTGCTGTTTTTGCATTTGCCTAACACTTAGAACTAAAATTAACAGCTGCTATTCTCCACAAAATTAATAGTTGTGATTGTACAGTATTCCCTCCTTCCTGACCCATTTCATCTCCCAATGCTTCACTCTTAATGATATACAAACATTCCAGAAAAAGGAAAGAGGTAGCTTTTTACTTTCTTTAAAAAAAAAGAGTTATTTATTTATTTTAAGAGAGAGAGGAAGGGAAGGATAAAGAGAGGGAGAGAAACATCAATGTGTGGCTGCCTCTTGCATGCCCCCTATTGGGGACCTGTACTGTGTAACCCAGGCATGTGCCCAGACTGGGCATCAAACCAGCAACCCTATGGTTCACAGGCTGGAGCTCAATCCATTGAGCCACACCAGCCAGAGCAATAGCTTTTTCCTTTCTATTGCATGGGGATGGAAAACAGTAGGGAGAGAAGAAAGAAAATAAGAGCTGTAAACCAAACATATTAACATTCGATTTATTTGAAGGAAAATTCATATTTCTTGCACAAAAAAACTGAATCCAGGTCCAATCTCATCAGTGAAATTTCTGGCTTCCAATTTAGCTGAGACAGAGTGCGACACATAGGTTGTTCATCAAACATTGGAAATTTAGGACCAAATTCCAAAAATCACAATCTGACTCCATCATGACCTGTTCTGTAGTGCAAAATGTCCTGTTATTAAGTTACATTTGTTATATTATATTGGATAAAATAAGTATAATTTTACTGCAATTTACCACTGCTATTTCCTTTCATTTATTTCACAAGACATATGAAATACCATGTACCCAGCACCAGGCTGGATGTCTTAGGAAATACAAATAAAGAATAAAATGTAGCTCTTTCTTTTAATGATAACTACATAAACTGCTATTTTATATGCTTTTCATATATATTTACATTATTACACATATTAAATAAATGCTAGTCCTACAAACATACACACAGATAATCTGGTAATATTTAAATAACAATAGGTGTCAAAAGTAAAAAAGTGTACGTATTATTGTATGGACTTCATAGACCCTGTTCTAGTATTTGTGCAAGAGAACAATATTTTGATCAGTGGATGTAAGGGTAAAGATCAAGGGATTGGCATTTTTAGCATCTATTATAAACCTGTGGCTTGTAATTTGCGACCTCACAATTTTAGGTCAGATATTATTATTTCTCCAGTATCCACATAGGCTCGAAGGAGCACGTTGCTCACAGTTACACATACAACCTGTAGCAGAATCAGGACTAGTTCACAGGTGTGTACATAAAGCTACATTCCAGGGAATGGAGGATAAAGAGACTCCAAAATCTCTGAACTTCTCAGCGAGGAAAAACAATACTCTCAGGCATGAATAGGGCCGAGTTCTCAAGATCCTTCCTTATTTAAAGTGTTATTTTGTTCCCACTTAAGGACAGCTAGTATGTGCCACAACGTTCTTTTGTAAAGCACTGCAAATATCCCTCCCACTTAAAAACCATTACCTTAACTTTAATGGGAGAGAGCAAATATTTTCCAGGCAGTTAGCACACTTCTGGCACACAGAATAGGCACTCACTGAATGTTAGTCCCATGTTCCTTCCCATCAGTTTTATTGTGGTTCATTAGTACCCTAACGTTGGCTCTTTATTTGTGGCTATTCTTGTTACCCAGTTGTAAAATAACAACAGTGGGAAGATCCTCCAAACGGTATTGATCAGTGCTGTGTATTGATCAGCATTAAAGTGTAAACACAATGCAGCAGGTTTCTTTACTGCAGTACTTCCCGGGATCTTTACTATGTTCATACGCATTGAGACTCCTGGAGGGAAACCTGTGTGAAATATTTTGAACACACCTTTCTGACCAAGAAACCATTTATTTGCTAACATGTCAGGGGACCAATGGCCCAGCTGAAACAATGTCAGGAAATACTTCGTGTGGCAAAGACCACCGGAATCAGCTAGGCGTTCACCTGCTTTCACAAGTCTTTCTGATTCTTTCCTCTCTTGTCCTTACTCCTCCACCTCCTCAACCAGTCCATTTCCTCTCTCTTGTGTCCATTCTCTCCTTTTCTGTCTGTTCGTTTCTGTGGGGCATTAATCCTCAGTGACCTCAGGTGAAGAAGTGCTTACTGTGTGATGACGGAATAAAGCAGGTCATTCTTTCAAAAAATTCAACACGGACCAGAACCTTCTGTGCTCACCAGAGGAATACCCCGTAAGAAATACAGAGGGCCTGGGGAAGGCCTGGGGAAGGCCTGGGGAGCTAGCGGGGAGGGGAACGGAGAAGAATTTGGGAGGTGGAGGAACAGGATACAGCCACCATGTGCTCAGCCTGGACTACGCTAAGCTCCAGAGCAGCCATTTTCAACCTTTTCCATCTCGCGGCACACATAAACTGCTAAAATTCTGCGGCACACCGATCTGACCCGAAACACGTAGGTATAATTCTGATTCGGTCACACCGGACAGCTATTGTTATGCTGATGGTTGTCATCTATTTATTTGACAATCTAAGGAAAAAGAGGTCAGTGCCCCTGACTAAATAGTCAGGTGGGAGATGTTTTAAAAATTCTTCCAGCATACTAGTTGAGCATAACTGGTCTAGGGTCAGTAAGGGCTGATTTTTCTTTCTACGTGCCCGTGCTGTGCTAAATGATTTACACACATTGTCTCATTTCATCTTCACCACACTGCTACAGGGTTGGACCTATTATTGTCCTCATTTTACAGATGGGGTGTCTGAGGCTCACGGGGACCCTGCCCAAGCTCTCAGTAATAGTAAGTGAAAGAGTCCCAGTTCAAACTGGGGTAGTTTGACCCTAGAATCTGCTCTCTCAACCAGTATCCTAGCCTCAGCTTTTTATAGAGGTCACATACAGTGTTCTTTAAACCACACACAGATTATGGTAACCATATCAGCTTAGAATTACAAAGGTGAAACTTCCATAAGGCTTGGATAAGGCCATGAAAATGATAAAAGTTCTATATGCCCCTTGGATTTTGTGATTTGAAATCAGAAGCCTCATTGTTTCTAAATAAACACAATGCTATTATAGATATAATTGAGAATTTACAGCCCAAATTCAAGCTTAATCTTGCTTAGCAACTGTACCAAAATAAAAAAGCACTTCTCTATGAATAAGAGAAATGCCCAGTCTCTAAGAGTGTTCATAAATCTGCCTTCAGCATAAATTCTGCAGGCGGCATTAACGGGAACCTCTGGAGGAGGGCCAAGTCTGTGGAAACCACTCTGACCTTGTGCTTTCACACTGTGCTATAAAAAGTGGGCTGTGACCTCCCAGGGAAACAGTCAGGGACCACTTTATGCTTCTTATCTTTCCTAATTCTCCATCCCCATCTTCTTAATTACATTTTCACATGAACTCTGTGGGTGTTGAATGAGGCTGGGTCTATTCAATATTCCTATTCAATCTTCTAAGAAAAATTGGTTCTGTTTTCCTTGGGCAAACTGTGGGCAGTTTCTGATGCATTTCTATACCATTTTGATGATGTATTTCTCCAGTCATTTTTCTTAGGGGACGCTTTCACTATTTTATGTTTAAGATAAAACTTTCCAGAGTCATCTGAATCCATCAAACTACTTAAACACTTTCATTGTCACTGTTGTCAAGGCTGGAGGAACCCAGCAGTGATAATCTCGGTCCGTTTTCTCTCAGCCATAGCTGCCTGCCTGCTAAGTGTGAAACCTCTGATGGAGTTTCAGTCACTTTGCAATAAAATATTTCTGGTACTTGTCCCCACCAGCTGAAAGCCAGAGCCTGCCATTTCCTCGGCTTTTCAGTGTGACAGGGAGACACATGTGTCTCTGACCCAGTGAAGATGTGAGGCACTGTGGGCCCCTCCCTGGGCTCAGGGTGCCTCCACGGGCTGCTCCATTATTCTTCCTCACTCACGGCAGTAACCCCTTTAAACTGTACATTTCAGTATTCCATTGGCTGAGGAAATTGAGCTTTCTCATAGATCCTTTGACTGAAAGGGTACTTTTAAGAGGATTAGGGCTGATAGACAAAGTGAAAATAATTTCTTCCTCTTTCCTTTTTTTTTTTAACAGTTCCAGGCTAGCTCTTCACATGAAGTTATAGATTTATGGATTGGCATAAAAACACTCAGCAAGTAGATCCAAAAATAAAAATATTAGGTAGACCATTAGAAAAAAACCAATAGAACCACAATATGTTTAGTAAGCTATTTTTCACATGAGAACTTCTCTGTACATAAGGAGACTTAATGATTCAACACCATGTGGTAAATTATTTCTGTTTATAAAGTTGACTTCAGAATGTAATTTTTAAGCGGGAGAAGATGGGCGAAAAGGAATGACAAAGAACATATTTGTAACCTACTAAGAAAATATCAGTTGTGACGAACACTGGCTAAAATCACGTCTGGCAAAGCATGTGCCACCTCATGTACAGTTCCTGTAACATGGCTATTTCTTAGGACCCTCGTTAGACACAGCCCATTTCTTGCTCATTCATTCTCTGAGTTTACTGGCCCACGTGGTGCAGCATCCAGGAGAATGAACTGAGCGACGCAGAATCCTCGAATTTCATATGACTGCCACAGCAGATGGTACTAACAGAATAAACCTGGCAATTTTCATCCAAGAACATTTAAAAGTGGGTTTTGAGCAGGCATTTTTTAAAAAGAAATGCTTATGCTTTTGAAGAATGGCGGTGAGCCCTTGAAGAGCTAAAACTGACTAAGTCGAGTCAGATTGCAAACTGAGCCGCAGCTGCCTCTCCTGCTCCCTTTCCAGGGTATTTCTACTTTGACTTAACACAAAACAAGGGCCATGCGGGAGAGATGGGTCTCATTCCACTGTTACAGGAGGGCAGAGTTCAGTGCCCACAGGCCATTGGAACGCTGCTGCCCTCACTGCGATGCATCTCAGCAAAGGCACAGATTGCAAACAGCAAGAACTGATGCCGTGTGTCACCCAGAGATGAAAGAAGCTTGGTATTTCACCTCCTGGCCATAGGACAGAGAATCACAGCTCTCGAATCAAGGAGAGCTTGTAGGTAAGAGCAGAGACAGGAACTACAAGTACACTTTTTATTGCAAACTTCCTAAGTGTTCTCAAGCAGGGCATTTTGCTTTTCTGAGCCTCACTTCCCTCAGTGCATGGCGGCCACCAGCCCGTTATAGGGGCTTCTGCTCATCTGGTCAGTCGTCTGTGAATTCAGCGATGAACTGGCCGTGCTTCAAATTCCTGGATTTTAGGCCCTACCAAAACTTGGGGTTTTAGCTGCATTTTTGGGACTGACAGTCTGTAATACAAATGACAGACTGTAATTTTTGAGTAATAGTTTAACAGTTGCTGTTTTCTTTCTTTCTCAGTCCATACAACTATTCCTAAAGTCACAGGAAAAAAAAAAAAAAGAACCCATCTGGGAAGTGTCTTGTTTCCCTTATTCTGCTCAGCACTTGGCCCCTCCGGCTGCACAGAGCAGGTGCTTGCTGCGAATACTGAAATGGATGTGTGTGGCAGCATAAGGTTTTTATATAAAATGAAAGCACGACAAGTTGTACTCATGAGCAAGTCTTCCAAATGATTGAAGCATCAATGCATTTACTTTTTCCTTCTCCGTGTAGTTCAATATAGGGTTTAGATAAAAATTTACGTACATGGGAGAAATTTTCCCAAGCTTTGTTTTCCAAGAATCATTATTTTCTCTTTAGTGTCTTGTCCTTGTTATTTTTCTTAGATTTCTTGTTTTTCTTAATCATATTTCCTTTAAGTTGATTAAGTAAGAAGCAGAGCCATATATGGGGGTTTTGTGTTTCTATTTTTAATTGAAATTAATGAAAGTCTAGCTCACCAAATTATGTTCATCTAACGCAATGTGTCTACAATCAGAGTGTGCCACTGGCTGACTGCATGGTCCCAGTTTACGTTGATGCTCCCAAAGGGCTTACTTTTCCGTTGTCTAGGTAATCTATTGAAGTTATCTTCAAGAGCTCAACATATAATATAACATATAATATAATTGGGGGGGATTATTAAGTTTTATTGTTTGCTTCTTTCGAAGATTTCCCTAAATGAAGTAGATTAAGTTAAAAGGTGGGTAGAATCCATACACAAGAGGTCTCTCCAGAAAAAGTCAAACCATTGTTAGCATAATAAGGATGGTTTGCATGACATCAATGGAACCTGGCAGCCAAGGAGAATGAACTGGAATGTACATGTGTGAACAATGGTGATCTTGCTGTACTAGTCAGTGGGGGTGGTTGTGTGAGCATGTGTACTGTGTGGCTATCATATTCAAAATGACTGAGCAAGTAGAGCAATAAATCTGCATCAGATTTTGTGTGAACCTTCAATATTCCTCCATGGAAACTATTCCAGTGATTCAGAAGGCCACAGCTATTGGCAACTGGTGATTGGCAGCTTCATCACGGCAATGTGCCCAGTCATGCCTCACACCATCTGCAGA
>PVKM010004920.1:0-50026 GCA_004027735.1 Carollia perspicillata
AACGATGGGCCAGTACCTGATGATAAGCCAACAAGAGCGAACACATCCATGTTCCCTAGGAGCCAGGCATTGTTCTACGGGTTTTATGGGAATCACCCCCTTTAATCCGCCTATCCAACCTCGGTGGCTATAGCTATTTGACAGATGAGGAACTTCGTGCTCAGAGAGGGCAAGTGACCCACCCAAGATCACACACCCAGTCAGTGGCAGAATCAGGATTTGAATCTGGGACTCTTCCTCCAAGGCCCTTCCTCTCACGGCTCCACCTCCGATGAAAAGCTTCTCACAGCAGGAGGAGGGGAAAGGCCCTGTCCCAGATGCACAGCCAGGAAGAGCTCACCCTCATCTCAATTTCAGACACAAGGTCTCTGTGAAGAGCGGGACTCTGACCTCAAGCCTGACGGGCTAGACAGGCAGCCTTTATAAAGGAGCCAGAGTCTGGGTGCGGAGAGTCCACTAGATGGTTTAGGCACAAAGAGATTCTCTCTACAATTCAGACCACAGACAGGGAGGATTATTTAAGGCCCTCTCAGGAAACCACAGTGATGTCAGAAAGATCCTGTGTGTGTGTATGTAGGGGATGCTCAAGGGGAGGTTGACAGGCATGAGTGAGATGCAGGGGACACAGGGCACTGGGATGGACACACCCCACCCCTACCCAGAAAGCACAGGCTGGGTAGCCCTAAAGAGACCAAGAGTTTCTGATGCTGTTACCTTCCACCTCAGAACTCACAGTGCTGGAACTTCTGCTCAGAAAGCAAGAGAAAAAGCTGCCGCAATTCCTGCCAAAGCTGACAACATGAACTGACACACACAGAAGCTCACACACACAGTCAAAACAACACCAGCAGCAGTAACTGACATTTATCAACCACTTACAAGGAGCTGAGCATGGCCTGCTTTAACCTCTGTAACTGTTCTTTGAGGTGAGAACTATCATCCCATCATACAGGTGAGAACATCGAGCCTCACTGGGGTTAAGCTACCCTGTAAAGGTCACATGGTCATGATTTTAATCCAAGCAACCTGTCTCTCTCAGGGACACACTCCTACACATGGAAACACGCACACAAACTATATTCAGAGTTATGTCCACATACAGAAGACATGCGCCTACAGCAACCGACAAATGTGGCCCAGAGTTATAAAGACCGGCATAAATATGTGTGTGAGTGCTGCAACAATGTACATGTACACCCCCATCTCCATACAAGGGCCACCCTTTGCACACCTCCGGGGGGCACCATTCACACAACTGCAGGGTGAACGCATGATATTGTTGGACACAAGCCAAGAGCTTTCTGGAGCGATGACTCAGATTAGAAAAAAATAGTATTTAGTGTTCCCCTGACTAAACAAATGGCCTCACTACCCTGAGCCACCTCTACACAGCTGACACTGCTGATCAATGTCCTGGCTGTGCAAAGGGGGATCTAATGCCACGGAGGGAGGCAACGCTTGCCGAAGAATGAATGTGCTGCTTGTCAGCTCTGCCCCAGGCATCAGCACCACACGATGCCCAGTTTGTCCTGGAATCAGAGTCCTGCGTCCGCCAGCTCCAGCCAACCCTCGTTTTCACGTCTCTCCCCAAAAGACACAAGGGCTGCTCAGTTCTGGAGAGCTGGCGTGGCTGCCAAGGCCTGGTGGAGGGAGAAGGCCTCGAAAAATCACTTTATGAAACATCCGTGCTCTCGGAGGCCAAGCCACAAGGCCCGAGCGGCTGACTTTCCACTCGCCACACACCCCACCCAAAGATGAGGGGCTCGGGCACAGCCAGCCCTTGTTCTCACCCACTGGGAGCCCCGGGGAGTCAGAACTCACAGGGATGGCACTGCAGAGCTCTTGGCAGCAAACCCCACTTCTGGCATCTTCCTTGGCTGTGGTCGGCCTACCCAGCCTGATGCAAGAAATGAAAGACAGCCGTTCACTGTGGGGCCTTTGTGAGCCCAGAGACACCCAGGCAAAGACTGAGGCAGGCAGTAGCTGAGACAGACTCGGGGCAGAGAGAAAACCCAGGACCTGAGGCCAGCAGAAGCCAAGCCGTGGGCCCTTGGTGTAGGATGAGAGTGACGTGGCAGGCAGAGGATACGGCAACTGCTCTTCCATACGGCCTGGCTTCTGTTTCCTCCCCATTGTGGGGAGGGGGAATGAAGACTAAGACTTCACCTATTCACACACTCATTCATTCAACAAAGATTTACTGAGCATCTACTCTATGCTGGGTATTATTCTCAAAATTCCCAAGCTCTCCCCTACAATTAAGCCCTACCTACAATTCCCAAGCCCTACCTACAATTAATAGATGTGTGGCCTGGAGCACACCACATCCCCTCTCTGTGTTTCGATGAGGTCTCTCCCAATGTTCCTGTGAACCATCATCTGGGAGCCACCAAATTTCCTTCTGGGTCCTGAACTAGATTGAGTTCGTTTCCATCACTTGCAGCCAAAAGAGTTTTCCATCTAGGAGATTCGGAAAGAGAGCAGAGAAGACAAAAAGCAAGCCTGAGAAGGCTGCGGGGAGCTGATGAGTCATCTGCTCATCTGGAAAGCAGATGGGGAGACACGTGGAGCAGAGGCGGCTCTGGGGAAGAGGACCTGCATTCACTCCAACCTCCAACAGCCATCTGAATCTAGAGGGTCAACAGGGACCACGAGGCTCTTTAGGACACGGAGGAAGATGCTGAACAGTTAACCGATCAATTCAAAAGAAAAAGAAAACAAGTGGCATTTTGTTTTGTTTGCTTAGAATATGCCTGGCCCTGGGCTGGGTGTGTGGATGTAACAGGAGAATAAAATTAAAGGACACAGACTGAGTCTACATGCAAGGGTCTTTTAAAAGTCATCCTTTTTATTTAAACCCCTTTGCTGCATTCCTTCATGTATTCACTCATTCATTTTCTTTGCCTGTTCACCACCCATCTGTGAGAGTCCTACTGAAACAGGTGCTGTGTGAAGTTCAGTGTGGAGCGGGGATCAGGCGAGTCTGTATTTGAGTCCAGGCTCTGCAACTTCCTGGCTGTGTGACCCTGAGCAAGTTACTTAGTGTCTCAGAGCCTCCGTTACCTGCTCTATAACATGGAAATAATGCAGATTGGTTTCAAGGAAGAAGTGGAGCCTTGCTTTTTAAAGTGCCTACTGGGCCCAGTGACATGTGCTTGGTAAGCACTCACTAAATGGAATAAATGAATATATCACAAATGAGATTTCTCATGAAATCTTCCGAGCCAGAGCCTCGGGAACTTCGCAGCACTGCCCTTCTGAAGCCAATCTCAGCTTTCTTCCAGCTCACAGTCATGTCTGAGCTTCGTACCTGGAGGCTCACAATAGTTCACTCAGAAATTTCCTAACCAAGTACCCAATTTCCAACCTCAAACTGGAAACGTCCCCCCAATTTATTCAGAACCCACTGGAGGGGACAACACTATTTTGGTTGATGTGTTTTTCACTGCTAGAAGAATAAGAGGTATTAGATATTTGGAGTTGGGGGACATCAGGAAGACCTCATGTGACATGTTGAGGCCCATCCCAAGTTCAGATGCCAGATTTAGATAGTACTGAGGACCCAAACTGGACTGCAGAGGCTGGGCCAAGGGATCTGCCCATAATGACACATATCAAAACTGGAGAAAGCCAGAGTCAAGGGAAAAAAGATGCAAATTACAAAGACCTCCTTCCAAACCACCTTCTAAAAGTGAACAGAAAGAGCAGGCAGCTGCCAAAGTGTGCCCAAACCTCCTACTTCCGAGCTAGAAAGAGTAACAGGGCAACTTCCAAGTTGCAATTTAATTCTATTTTGAAGTTTACTGGAAAGCAGAAAATAAGAAAGGGATTTGAGAGAAGCCAGCAGTTTGAGGACAAAGAGAAACTGAAACACTCACATTAGATCAAAGCATTCAAAAGGCCCAGCAGCTTGGGTCTCCCATACCTTAGACAGCCCCTCAAAGCCCCTTCCTGCACAAGCAAATGAGAACAATGTGTGACAATGACTTTGAACCACAGTTATCTTCAGAGCTCCTTTTGTGAGGAGACAAGATGGGAGTGGTCACACATTGCGAAAGAATTCCCACTAAAATGACTCAATTGTTTTTGAAGTATTGATATTTGAAAGATGTAAGACAGGGTTTTACTTGCAAACAACAGACTCAAAAGGAATGCATTGAGTGACACCAAGTGACCTGCAAGGTCTCGGGGACATGTGGAATCAAGCTGGGAGGCTCTGCTGTGAGAGATCATGACCCAGACACACTGGAACGGCCAGCACAGACCCTGCCCTTGCCACTATTGCATTTATACTGCCTGTGCTGGCACAGAATCAAAACCTTGACTTCTGCTGGCTGCCCCAAAGCCAACACCACCATCACTGCCCTCCTCAACAGAGTGAGGGGCCGGATTACTCCTATCACTTGCTTCCTCACAAAAATCCAAAAATGCTGATACAAAAGGTACACTAGAGCTATAAACTGCATAGAATGAAACCTCAACATTCCTGAACCACCAGGGACAAGACACTTTGGTTCTCTGCTGCCTATCATCATCATCATCATCATCATTGAATAAGGCTTCTTGCATATTCCATGGACTGCTGTAAATGTTCTAATAAATGTCGTTCATTCAGCAGTAGAGAACCTGGGCCCTGGAAACTCTCTGCCTGATCTGAACCCTGTAATCCAGCCCTGGCAACCTGGGGGACTTTTGGGCAATTCCCTCAACCCCCACTATAAATGGAGAATCATAATGGGGCATGCGTCACAGGCTAGATGCGAGGCTTGCGACGGTTAAGTAAAGCCAAGCACTCAACACGGTGCCTGTAACATAATTAACATAAATTTATGCAAAAATATTAGTTGTAGCTGCTATTGTTGGTGTTGATAATAAAAATTAAAATAAACAACATTTGCGGCGCTAGTTTCTCAACAGAGTGCCATTAAAGCCAAGAGCTATCTATTTAATGCAATTTGCTCCCCAATTAATTAATTATGTTACACCCAAATTGAATTACAATGTCTCACTCTCTAAGCAATGCTGGCAGTTTCATCTTGGGTTGCCAAACATGCTCCGCTACCAAAAAATCACTTCAAAGGTACCCCTGTCACTTCACTCAACGAAAGTCAAGTTTACTATTTTGAAGAAGTCTTTTGGCCATGAGGCCCCGTGACACTGAATTGAGGAAAATCACTTCTGAATAGGACGTGGGAACATACTCTTTGGTCGGCTCTGGTTGGGGGGTGGTCACTGCTCAAGAGGGTGACTTTTCCGAGACCTGTGATCTCTAACAGCTCTGAGTCAGAGGTGGGGTGCATCCTGCCCCAGTATTGTCCTGTGGAAACGGCCTAAAGCCCACCCGGCTTTAAAGCATAGTCGTGGGCTTCAGAAACCACCCACGAGGAGAAAACCCCAGTGCCAGATGGCCTCTCTCTCATGTGAGCAGGAGGCCCGTCTTTGACGGGCACAGGTAATCCAGGTGTTAAATCACAAAATCCACTACTGACACACAGCTCGGCTCTCAACAGTAGGTGACAAGAAGGCCTAAGGTGAAAAAGATGTTTTCTTTCTGCTGGCACATCTAGAAAACCCATTCAAACTTCTCTGGGGTTGGGGGAGACCCAGACGGGGCAACATGCTCTCCCACCACAGCACCATATCACATTTTTAACAGGTGGGTGTCCAGGGTCTCTTATCTCACACCAACTTGACTTGAAGGGCGTGTGTGACCAGCACAGGCAAGACTGCTTCCTTAGGTTCCGAAATGTTCTCACAGAAGCTCTGTACAGACCCTGGAGTTAAGGCTCACGTCCTGATGAGGTAGTACTGTGTTCTTATGGCCACAGTTAGGTCAAGTCTAAGGGAATCATTCACATGAGAAACTGTGAATCGCTCTCCTGGAGGTGTGGAGGGCGTAATGCTCAAGTCTGTGTGAGGTGGTCCTGCTGCAGGTGTGCACGCGCACACTGAGGATTCCACAGTCCCAGGCTTAACCCTGCCTAGACTTGACTACATCGCCCACTGTGTAGTTAGAGGCCCAAATAAAACCCATGTAAATAGATTAAACACCATGGCAACCAAATTCCAACCTTGCAAATACCAGAGATGGGGGAAAAGAAGACTCACTTTGAGATTAGCATTTCTCAGGGGATTAGGGAAGGGAAAAGGCAGAGAGGCTCAAAAGAACCAGAGTGATCAAGTTCTTTTTGACTCTGTTGGAAGCGGGGTGGTCTCATACTTGGGTTCTCCCAGTCAACCACCATCTACCATCTTGAAAGGTGGCCCAACAGATGGAGCTCCAAGTAATGACATTTGCTTTCCCCGACAAGAAGGACCTCAACAGGGTACCACAGCTGCAATGGTCTTTTCCTACTATTGCAGAGAAGCAGGGAGGGATATATAAGTTGTCAAACCCACCACCTGATTCGCAATCCAGCCCATGGTCACTACATTCGTATCTGTTTAGTCCCTTACTCCAGGGACTAACGTGAGCTGAGCGTGGCTGGAGGGAGACTACATATGGTGATGCTCCCTCCTTTTCCCCCAAAACTCATTCCTGTTCAAGCTTGGATACACCATGAGGCAAAGTACACCTCACAGTGCAATCCAACCTTAGAATATGTCAGACGTGAACCCCCAAACAGGTGCCAGTCCTGGTTCTCGGCACAGAGGTGTTCACCAGTTCACCCACAACCGAAGAGAAATGCTCGCTGGGGCCACTATATCCCGTTTTCCCTTTTTCCAGCTCACTCCAGAAGTTCTCACAACACCCTTCCACACTGAGCTGCAATGTCATGTCCTCCAAGAAGACTTCTACGATCTCCAAGCTGGTCCAGGCCACCTGTTTACACTTTCATTAAGCTCAGCCTTCCCCACCAGACAGAGAGGTCAGGAAATGTGCCCAATTCCTCAACATTATAACCTCCGTGCCTAGTCCAGAGCCTGGCACACAGGGTAGGCACTAAACGTATACAGACCACAAAGAGGCATAGCAACAACTAGCCTATTTATGCCCCTTGGCCCCAACAGTCTGCTCAGAAAAACCAGGTGGCGTTTCTGGTGACAAGATACACATGCGGATGAGCACTGCACAGCTCTGCACTCAAGGGGACCCAGGCTGGCTTCACATCCTCCCAGCCCTCCCCAGCAGTCATGCCCAGTGCCTGGGCGTGAGCAAGGACGGAGGCTGTTCTGTGTTCTTAGATTCCGTCTTCATCTAGTTGGCATCCACACATCACAGGGCCAATTATGTTAATATTTTCTTATTTTCTGTATGCTTAATGTCTGGCATAGGGAGCCTTACAGATCCGGGGCGAGACTGTCCCTTCTTGGGCCAGCCAGTTCTTAGAAATAGCCATGGGTTAGCAGGAAGCACATTTTTTACACACCAACCAATTCCTAGTCTATACCCCTCAACTACCATCTTATCTAACTCATACACAAGCCAGTTTTTCTCTTGCCCTAATTCACCCCAGGGCTACATAGCAGGCAACTAGGAAGCAATCCTGCAGCCCAGAGCCTTCTGAGATTATTCAAACTAGAAAGTCTTAAACGGCCTTGGCTTCCCCGGAGAAACCCCGGTAAACCCGCCCTTCCTATTTTCCACTTTCTGACCAAAGCCTGTTCCTCCCACAGCCCTGTATGATGAGCAATGCTTCTTGTTTCTAGGGTAACCATGAGGAACATGAAAGTTTTCTTTCAATGGCAATGGCCTCTCCTTGTCATCGCTCAGTCACCTTTGTAAATTCAGACTCAGGCACAAAACAGGGGTGGACGTGGGGGCGGGTCTCCTTATGAGTGTCCTGCCTTCCCTGCCCCCACCCCGCACTCGATTTGACTAATCACCTTGCTTTAACGGCAACCACAGGAAGTCTCGATACATGTAATGAGAAATGACAGAAAGAACATTTCTGCAAAGTGAGGTAAAAAACAAATCACAGAGGGGTAGCTTAGTGTCCTGGTTGAGACTCTAGAGCCAGACTGCCTGGGTTTGTTTGCCCATGACCTCTGCCACCTACTCACCCCAGGGCCTGCTCAGCTGTACCCACCGCAACCACTGTCTCCTCACCTGTAGAATGGGACCTGTGACAACTGGGTGGGACCTGTGACAACAGAAGGGGGGCATAGATTAAAGCACACTAATATGGGAACATGCCCAGTGCATGTAAGTGCTATGTGGGTGTTAACTGCTACCATTCCTCACTCCACCTTTAAATCAGACACTCAAGAGCGTCTCTACCAGACCTATGTGCAGGAGAAGCCTCCCAATGTTTATACCCTTTATTCAGCACTTACTTCATGCCTGGCAGCACATGCAGCTCCTGGTATAAACATGGGGAACTGTCCTCATGCAGCAAGCCAACCAGCGGGGACTAGCTATCGTCCCCATTTTACAGATGGGAGAACTGAGGTTCAGCAAGCTTGAGTACATTTTCCCAAAATCACTAAGCTAGGAATTGGTGTGTGCGGCCAGATTTTCTGATTCTAAAGAACTCTCCAGTCTTCTCTCCACTTTCAACCTCCTCCATTTCTTGTCCCTTTGACTTCAACAAACACATACTGAGCTATGTTCCTAGTGCTGGGCTGGGAGCCAACGATATAGCAGTGAGTAACCCAGCTGGGATCCAGGTCTCTAGGAATCATCCAGGCTACTGGCAGAGAGCATCATAACCGGTGATCGCAGGAACAAACGGAGAGTTGCAGACTGGAACGAGAGCTATGACGGGAAAGTAGGAGGGGCTGTGGTGAGAGAAACCTGGGGACCAGGACAGTGCTCTTGGGAAGATCATTCCGGGCAGAGGGCACAGCAGCTCTGAGGGCCCTGACTAATAAGACAGGGCTTGGCATGTTTAGAACCTACCAGAAAGTCAGTGTGACGGTGACTTTAGGACAAGAGGAAGGCAGTAGATGGTAAGAGTTAAGCAGGATTTCTCAGCCTCATCACTCCTGACTTTTTGGACCAGAACATTTGGCAGGCCAAGGGTGAGGCACCCACGGTGTGTGTAGGGGGACTGTCTTGTGTACTCTAAGATGTTCAGCAGCATCACTGGTCTCTGTCCACTAGTTTCCAGGGGTCACTAGGACAAAGAATAAAATTCTTAACTATCGAGCTATTTCAGGGCAAAACAGAAGCCTGTGCTTAAAGAACACAGAATTGGCCTTCACCTGACCATCTGTGTGAACGGACAGAGTGCACTCCACTCACTTGGAGATTTATTTGGGGAAAAATAAATTCCCACGCTGAGCAGGCTAGGAGGCCCTGAGAGCTGTCATGTGTCCCTTCACCACCATTTCCTTGGTACCTTGCACAGGACCTGAGACAGAAGGCACCTGGGAGTGTTTGAGGAAAACAAAAAAACTCCCTGGAGTCCAAGGAGCACATCCCTGTCATTGGCAGCTTCTGCAGCGAGAAAGTCCTGACACATTTTATCAGCAGACTTTGGCTTTGCAAATGGCCTTGAAGGAGCTGCAGCCCCTGCTGGCATGTCAACAGCTCTCAACAGCAAGCTCCTCAAATGCTAAAATTTGGGTTCCGAGTCCTGAAGGACAGCAGAGTAGAATCTCAGAGTCTCAGCTGCTCCATCCACCAGCAATGCCACGACACCCCCCACCG
This sequence comes from Carollia perspicillata, assembly GCA_004027735.1. NCBI lineage: Eukaryota > Metazoa > Chordata > Mammalia > Chiroptera > Phyllostomidae > Carollia > Carollia perspicillata. Next base: position 9,596 of record PVKM010004920.1, read on the forward strand.
CCACCCCCCACACACATCTGCATGATCGTCCCATGCCTCTTAAAACAAGAAGTGAGAATAGAAACGTGTGTCAACTACAGCTGGTGACGTGGGGGTGGGGGGTTGAGGGGGATGCCATGTAAATCAACACCGATAGCAAGCAAAGAAGTTTAACTTCTGTGCAGTACCTACTGTGCTACTGAGCTGGTGGGTGGTATGACTTTAACAGTCAAATAATGTCCAGAAAATGATTTCAGTTCATTTGGACCCTTCACAAGCCCCAGAACTATACTTAACAGCTTAGATAAGACTTCATGGATAGCTTGCAACTCTAAAGGCATGTAGCATCCCTGGTACAGAGCGAATACAGTAGTCCTTAAATGTGGGAGTGATCATGTTTGTAGACCCAATGAAATAGGCAGTGCCTCCAACAGAAATGACTTCCAGAGCTTCAGGATGCACTGTGGCCAGCATCACTGTATTTTAGCATGGCCAGGCAGGTACAGGTGCCACAGACCTAAGAAAAAGTTACAGTAAAAAAAATAATATAGAGAAAAATCTGACCCAGTGACCTCTTTGTTTCTTCTGTAAATTGAGGGAAGGGGAGCCTGCTCACTTTTATTCAAGTATAGGATGCCCTTGGCCAGCTCATGAGAATAATGTTCCATTAGAGCAGTGTTTGGAAATCATTAAGGCAGCTCATTGCAAAGAGAATTACCTGAGTAGGCCCTCCATGAACTATTTGTTGATAAACAACTGAACCTGTGTCTATTAGAATGAGAGTAATCCACTCGTTGTTATTACTCCATTCAACAATAGGGCTCAATTACCGGGTAAAGTTTATTTTACTCAAAGCAGCAAAACACTGTCTAATGGTTTACTCCTCTGTCTTTGTAGGATGAAGCCTTTAATTTCAGACAGCACTACTAGGTTACCCCAAACTGGCAAAATGACTGAAGCTGTGTACGTAGAAAGCACAAGGACACAACTTATGGCTTATACCCAGACTCGAGATGTCGGAGTGATACGGTTAATTTTTTAACATTGTATTTTAAAATAATCATAAACCCTAGACATTTAATTTTTAAGTGAGGCACAAAGGCATGGTTAATGTTATTCTCAGGCAACAGAAATATGTTATGCTAATTATTATTAGCAATAATGGTTTATTATGTGAAAAACTCCTGAACTCTCAAAGTAATTTTTAAAAGAAGGTATCATATCCCCTTAGACTAGTCCAAGGATTAGGTAGAAAGGGTATAAGTGTTCCATTTATATATGAAGAAAGCAAGGCTCACAGTAGGGACCACTGACCTGCCCATGGTCATGGCTACAGAGCGGCAGAGGTGAGGCTGCAGACCAAGCCTTTTAGCTCCAGCCCCCTAACCTCAAGTGCATTGGGCAGCTCTCCTCCAGATACTCAGCATCTCTTCACTGTCCTTTACAAAGGTCACCACCACCCCCTCAAATGGGCTGGCTAATAACTCCGGTATTTTTTGGCTAAGGGTCCAAATGTTCAACTGAATGGATGTGCATGTAATTTGTGATACCATATTTTTAAAGGGAGGGGAATGTCTAATAATCGTCCAAGGGCTTGGCCTGGAAGCAAATTTCAACTGAAAACATCTGCATTTCAAGAACTGAATCTTGCTCGATTGACCCAATAAAACCCACTTCAGATTTAAACACCAGGATGGGAGGTGAGTTGGTCCAAGCCAGATGGTCTCGTGGTTGGGTCCTCACCAAACATAAGCCATCTGCTCCTGTGACAGTGAACTCAAACCACCACAGACATGCACACAGCATCCTCCCGCCCCCACCCCCGCCCAAAGCTGTGCTCACACCGGGTCTACTTACACTTCGCAAGTTGGTTTACGTTATTGGAGTAACCTTTCAGATCAAACATTAGCACTTCACTTCCATGAAGAAGCCATGGGAAATTAAGAATTAAATATGTATTTTGTGTCTAAGAGAATAAGCCTGTGCCTTGCCCCACTGTTCTTCTGAGAGGAGGCTAAGAAGACAGAAGAATCATTGTGAGGATCCTCAAAAATCCTTGCCAATTAAGGAGTGGTAGACCACGTTTTCCAAAAATGACTGCAACTATATCGCCCATCCCATACGCTTTTCCTTGAAGTGAGCTCGCCACACGCACTCCCTCTCCCCGTTCCGACAAGAGAGGGCATCTGTTATTTCCAGCCCCTGGGGTCTCAGCTGGCCCGGTGACTGCTTAGAGCCACAGAACGTGGCCGAAGTAACGCCGTGCCTGTGCCAGGCACAGCCTTAACTTTCTGGCAGCCTCCGCTTCCTGCCTCCTGGAGGCCACCTGCCACGTGAGAAGTGTCACTGCCCCGAGACCATCATGCAAGAGGCTCTGGAAGATAAGAGGCCACACGGAGGGAAAAGGGGGGTCAAGGAGCAACAAGACAGCAGACACATGGATAAAGTCATCCTAGAAGTGAGTCCTCCAGCCCCAGCTGCCACATGGAGCAGACAAACAGCCCAGCAGAGCCCTTCCTAAACTCCTGACTCACAGAACTGTGAACAAAACAAAACGTCTGTTTTAACGCACTAGGTTTTCAAATCTAGGTAGATCCGGCTTCCTTGTGCTGCACTTTACTGTGCTCCAAAGGTACTGCACTTTTTTAATCCTCACCTGAGGATATGTTTATTGATTTTTTCAGAGAGAGAGAAAAACATCAATTGGTTGCCTCCCACTATGTGCCCCAACCTGGGATCAAACCCACAACCTAGGTACGTGCCCTGACTGGAGATCCAGACCTGCAACCTTTTGGTGTACAGGACCAAACTTCGACCGACTGAGCCACACTGGCCAGGACAGGTGTTGCACTTTTTTACAACCTTAAGGCAAGACCCTCCACTAGTAAAAAAGATTATGATTCACTGTATTGTGATACACGCACTATTACAGCTGCCTGGAACCAAACCTGCCGTTATCTCTGAAGTGTGCCTGTGGTCTGTGATACAGTAATAGAGAACTGGCACACCTTTTTAAAAACTGAAACATAAAGTAGCTCTCACTCAAGACCACTGTGAATGGTTATAAGGTTTGCAGACTGTAAAATGGGGGCTGAAATCTCATCAGTGCTCCTCACCAAGTCCTGCCTGGGTAGAACTGGACTCACTCAGCAGGCACTTTCTCCATTCCTCCACTAACAGGGTGCTTTTATCAGCCCCACAAGGGTGCCGTATAGACCAGCAGTGACTCCAAGCTCGGTTGTCCAGATCTGAGTGCTCAACCCCCAGAAGCCTAAGAGTTTGAAAGGGAATGAGATCACCATGGCCAACTGCAGTTATCTTTCTCTGCTGTTCTCGTAGGGACCTTACTCGGCTTGCCAACTCTATCTGACCTTCCTCCTTCTGCCCTAAGCTGCCACCCACAAACGGGGGCCAATGCCCTCCCCGCCCAGCAGCTCTGCTCACTCTCGGTGGTGGTGCCTGTTGATTGACGCCACTGGAAACTTCCCAGCCCAGGACAGAGCTCAGTGTTGGGCCCTCACTTCTGTACCTCAAGGGCAGCCGAGTCTGCTCCCTGTCACCTTCCAACAATGGCTGGCCATTGGACTCATTCAGAACTCATTAAGGTGATGTTTTTCCTCCAAGCTCTTTCCATGAGGCCTGAATACTAATGAGCATCCAATACAAAGGAGGGACTTCCTGCTGCCCTCCAATGCTGGGCAGTGGTTCAGCGGGGCCATCCTGTTGCCGTACTCCACCCCCCACCTACCTCCCTCTCCCAGGCTTTTGTGCAGGAGTCAATATTGATTGCTGTTATTTCATGGGGTGACTAAAGGCTCCCCGTGCCATGGTGGTAGTGCCCCAGAACAGCTCTCAGGGCGTTAGCAAGTGGAGGAGGCAAAACCCACGGGAAACCAGCTGTCAGTGCCTGACACGGCTTTGCTTCCCCGGAGAGGCAGGAGGTCTGGTCAGCCTCAGTTTTACCATTTGTGCCTGTCCCGAGAAGCTTTAATGCATCCAGGGGACATTTGGACATCCCCTTCCTCTCCTTCCTCTCAGAAGCGGGTACACATTGCTCGGACTCCAGAATCAGAAATATCTGTGTCCTAGTCCAGACTGCCACTTCCTCACCTCCCAAGTGGAAGCACTGACATTTAACAAGCCCACAAGGACCAAAAAGATAAGGCCGCAGAAGCTGGACATGGTGGCACGGAAATTATTCTGCCATTTGCGAACAAAACTTTTTTTAAAAAGTTCAATAGTTACGTATTTACACTGGTTTATGTAAGAAGACAACAAGCTTCACAAACACCATGATATTATAGCTTAAGGCTGAGCTAAGTAAAAAGAGTGAATTTAGCCCTGACTTGGTGGCTCAGTTGGTTGGGGCATCTTCCCGCACAGCAAAAGGTTGTGGGTTTGATCCCCGGTCAGGGGCGTACAGGAGGCAACCAACTGATGTTTCTCTCTCACTTCAATGTCTCTCTCTCTCTGTTTTTCTCCCCCTCTCTCTTTATATATATATATATAGACATATATATATGAGTGTATATATATATATGTCTATATATGTCTATATCTATATCTACATCTACATCTATATCTAATCTAGCTCTCTTCTCTCTTGCTCTTTAAAATCAACTTTAAAAAAAACCCTCAGGTGAGGATTTAAAAAAGTGAGTGGCTTTAAACAAACACATCAATAACTATTGCCGAGGAAAGTGTTCTGCAAATGCTGTGGAAACACTGAGAAAATACGGTGTGTGAATTCACCCCCAACCCAAGTACACATAATAGGTGTGGATACCACCAGCACCAAAATCAAGTACATATTAGGGCAGGATAACTGTCTGTTTCCCTTCTCCTTCTCCCTCTCCTGTCACACAGCCCAGATACTTGTGACCTCATCAGCCTCTGCCCTTGACTTTGGCTCCAGCCTCATTAGGGCTTGGCCACAACTTAGAAGTTGGAGTTGGAGTCTCCAAAGTCTCAGTGATTTTTCTCTTGAAAGAGTGACGAGGAGGAACAGTCTTCAGCTTTGCAGGTCCTGATTTCCCTTTAAGCACCTCGTAAACAGCGGGGCTGGCCCACCTCAATAAAATTTTATTTGGGGCTTGCAGTGCCCCACTCTTCCACACCATATGCTGCCCTTTCACTGTGTGTTTAACTCCCTGTTGACAAGGGAAGAGACTTTGGTACCTGAAGAAGGGCAGAGTAAAAGCCAGAGAAGGCTGCTCATTAGCATCACCTATACATTTTAAGAGCCAAGAAACTATTTTTCTTGGATTTACCAATTATACAGGATGTTGGGTAGCTCCCCTCCCAATGTCGGCCAACCAAATTAACTGAGCAGGCATGTTAGCTTAGTCACACCCATAGGCTAAGAATTCTTAAACTTGTAAGGAGCCGCGTACCAGTTCAGTTCCCAGAAACCACAGCCCACATTTGAATGGCAGCACCCAAGTCCCTGTTTCAGAAAAGGGCCTTTGTTAATGGTTCACAAGAACAAATTCGACAAGGCCCCCAAACTTTTACCTGCCGCTGTTCTTTCAACCTGTGGCTACCCCTGGACTGTATACGTGGCATCAACCCTGAATGGTTTTTGCTTTTCACAATGCAAAACCAGACTGGGTTCTGTAGCCATGCCCTTGCTCAGGCTGTTCCTTGTGTGTGCAATGCCCTTCCAGCCTCTGTTTCTCAACTCAGAAAACTTACATACATCCTTCAATTTCAGCTCAGACCCAACTCCCTCCAAGAAACCACTTTTGAGTTCATGAGCGTTAATGCCCTTCATAGGAGCTAACCGGCCATGAGCTGCTTCCAATGTTCCGTACGTGGCAAGGAACAAAGTAAATGAGCCATACCTGTTTGAAGAATAAATGAATACAGGCCTCCCATGAGTGACATTATCCATTGATTTAGTCCATTAATTAAATTGTTGACAAATTTGCTCAATATTTATTGAGCATGTACTATGTGCAAGGCACTACGGCTACTCACACTGAACAAGAAGGAAGGACACATTCCTGCTCGTGTCGAGCTTACATTCTGGATACAAGGAGACTAAGTTATTCACAAATAAGCAAGATTATTTCAGAGAGTAATAAATGTTATGACGACAATAAAACAAGGCGGTGACAGCATAGGGCAAGGATCAGCAAACTACAGCCAGTGAGTCATGTCCAGCCAGCCACATGTTTTTGTAGGTAAAGTGTTATTGAAACACAGCAAATCCACTTGTTTATGTGCTGACTAATTGCTTTTCACAACAAAGGCACAGCTGAGTAGTTGCAACAGAGACCGTATGTCCCACAAGCCTAAAATATTTCCTATCTGGTCTTTTACAGAAAGAGATCCACAGATCGCTGGCAGAGCAGGTGACTGCAGGAGAGGAAGGAAGACTTTAAGTAGCATGGACCAGGAAGGCCCAAGAAGTTAACATGTGGGTGAAGACCAGGTGATAATAAGGCATCAGTCACACAAAATATCAGGGGGAAAGGGTTCCAGGCCAAAAAACCCCAGCAAGTGCAAAGGCCCTGAGGCAGGTTTAGTTTGTCTCATTCTAGAGACAGAGAGAAGGCTAGTGTGGCATAATTAGGTGACAAGTGGTACAAGAGCATGGTAGGCAGAGCACATGTGACAAGGACCCTCACAGCCCATGGTAAGGGCTTTTTGCTAATACTCGTGAATAATTCTGGAAGTCAGTGGAGGTTTTGGCAACAAGTGGTGAGATCATGTCCTTGGAAGAGGTGACGGCACCATCAGCGTGGATGACAAAGACTAAAATGTTGACGGCTTTGCTCAAGACTTCCTTCCCACCAACAACGAAGTCTCCTTGTCAGGGTCCCCAGCTTGGCACTCCTCCCTGCCCCCAAGCACTGTATTCAAGGTGGTTTCAACTGCTTCTATTTCTATTTAAAAGACCCGTTGTTTCTTTTCTTACACTCTTGTTTCAGAAGGAACTTTGGTTTACTCTAAAACCGTAGGTATAACATACCAATTATATACCTTTCCTTTAAATACAATAAATACAGATTTTTAAAAATGTTTACCTGTCTGCCACCTAAATTCATCTCAGCCTCACTTTGGGAAACTGCTGAGGTGCAGATCTGCTGGAACCTCGGAACCCACAGCCGGCTCCTGGCCATAATATGGGGGAGGAGTGCTGTAGCAGTTTCAGTGAGGTCAGAGGGCAGCTTAGGGGGCGTGACCTAAGCTCTGGAGGCAGACAGAGTCTAACTTACCTGTGGCTTAGCAGCTGTGTACTCTTGGCCAAGTCAAACCCTGAAAGCCTCAGACTCCTCATCTGCAAAACACAGCTGGACCATGTGGGTGTTGTAGGAATTAAGAGCTATGTGTGCCTTGGCTCAGTACCTGACACATAGCAGATGCTCAATAAATGATCATAGCTAGGACGACAAATGCCTAATTATTTGTGGCTATAATTATGATCATCAAATGTCCTTTGGTCTCTCAAAAAGTGCTGAAAGTATTTCTCCTCACCAGTGTGTCTGAGCTTCTGAGACACCCTCACCCTGCCTGGCCCACTCAACACCCAGGGTCTTTGGGGACATCTCGGCAGAACAATAGTTTTCCATTGGGTTCACCACACTAGGTCTCCTTTTTCTTGCTTTCCTTTTGTTTTTCTTTCCAAAGGGCTCTTGATTCACAATCTTTCAGAGGGGAGGAGGAAAGGAATTTACAGCTATGTTCCTTGTATTGGTCCTCACTGGGTTGGGAAGCTGCTATTTCAGATTCAATCAGCTACCTGCAGGGCCACTGGATGACATTCCCCCTCACGGGATCTGGAGGAAGTAGCTAGCACCTCTGGGAGACTTCCACCAGTGACCTGTTGCCTGAAAACCCCAGCTGCTCAGCAGTCCCCAGGGACCTGAACCCAACCTGGGATGGAAGCCCACTTTCATTAAGGAACATCCCTGTTAGAAAATCGGCATCTCTCACCAACTCTGTGGAGAAAGTGTACCATCTGTCCTCTGAAGACAATTACATTCTAGTTGTAAGGATCCAACACCGTTCCTTAGATGGACATAATCCAAACTCTACTTTGATACCCGCTCTACACCAGCAGACTTACATCTCTAACAACTTACTTCAAGAAGTCATTAGAAGTGGCCTTTCTTCCCTTGGCACAAAGCAAGGTGAGGGGAAGAGAGCCAAGACCACATCGGGCTGGCGAGGCCAGAGCAGCAGCCATACGATCACTGGCCCAGCGCACTGGGCCCTCACCCGCCAGGAACAGAACTTTCGTCAGGTCCTCTGATCCCGTCACTGGCTACCAGCACCAACTACATCAGCTGCAGTGTCCAGTGCAAAACAAAAACAGAGCACCTTGTTTCAAAGCTATGAAGAATTTCAAGATGGTGACAGAAGAACATCAAACCAAGCAGGGGGCCCTTCTGAGCGTGGGTCCCAGTGCGCAGGGCGCACACCCATGAAGCCAAGCCGGCTGCCCCCACCACCGCCCCATTCCGGGTGCCTCCAATGACTGCTCTCCCGGGGTTTCCCCAGCCTCACCAGACCCTACATGTGACAAAGGAATTCTTTTTTTCTTCTAATTAGTGATTAAAAGCTTCATTTAACTTCTGCCCCTTTATTCTAAGAGGCAGGATCCAAAGAAAACTTGGGGAATGAACAACACTCCTAACTTCATTTAAAAAAGAAAAAAGTGGAATGGGCAAAGTTTATAGTTAACGGAAAATGCAAAAAGCTAAGAAAGAGCTAACAAATTAAAATATAATTAAGCGAGTAAAATAGTAAGTGACTAATAGTATTACTAATAAATAAATATATAATAACAATGGGTAAGCAAAATAAAAATAAGTAAATGAAATAAAAATTAAACAATCTCCCGAGCAAAGGTCAGCAACTTTTCCCGTGCGGGTCTAGAAGGCACACACTTCCCGCTCTGCGGGCCACTAGGTCTCTGTCGCAGCTCCACTCGCTCAGAGCAGCACGCGGCCACACGGACAGCAGGCACATGAACGGCCGTGGCTGTGTTCTGATAGAACTCTTTGTTGTTTTATTTTTTCTCTTTTATAAAAACAGGCAGCTAGCCAGATTTGGTCCACAGGCCTTACTTTGCTCACCCCAAATTTAGAGCGAAACCTTTCCAACTTCGATGTGTACATACACCTCCTGGGGATCTTACTAACACAAGATTCTAATTCTGGAAGTCTGAGGGAAGGCCTGAGACTCTGCATTTCTAACGCTCCTGGTGATGCCCACGCCATCAGTCCAAGATCGGCTTTGCCTAGCAGGAGATACCCCGAAAAGAAACAAAGACAGACTTACTAAAGAACCAAGTTTTAAGAAGTGCTTAGCAGAACACAGCCTAGAAAAGTAATTTATTTTCTCATCATCAAGAAATGCAGATATGTGATTTAAGTCCATCTTCAAGACAGGACTACCATGTCATTGGCGATCTAAAATAGAGTTAAGTACCATTATCAGAAAGCAAAATGCTACAGTTTTTAAGCACCGCTGTGCGTTTTCTGGAGGCAGTTAACAGCGACATATACCAATCAATGCAGGTAAATGAATCCATTCGAAGGCAGGTCATGGATGGTAAATCGCACTGTCCAATAAAGTTGCTAAATTAGCAAGAGTGTGACGCAGAACATTTTTTTAGTAAGATGGACTGCCGAGGATCGCAGCTAGCCAAGCCGGAGCGGGAGAAGGGAGAGGAACAGGAACGAGTGACTGAGCTTCTGGGCTCGGAGTCTTTGTGGAAACTGAGGCTGAGGCTCCTGTGGTGTTTTGGCGAGGTCCCAGTGAGGGCCTGTTTCCCACGGGCTGGTGGCAATTTTTAGATCTCGTGTGCAGCAGTCTCTAATAAACATCTTCACTATCCAGTTCATAGTACAATTAAAAATGAATGGATCACCCATTCCCTGTAGGTGAGAATGTAAAATGATGCAGCCACTTTGGAAAACAATTTAGCAGCTTCTTGAAAGGGTAAATATATGAACCTATATGACCCAGGAATTCCACTCCTGGGAATCTACCCAAGAGAAATGAAAGCAAACATCCACACGCAGACTGGCTCCCGTGTGCTCACGGCTGCCTCCTCCACAACAGTGAGCCCACGGAAACAACCCAAGAGTCCACCCCCGAGGAGGGGATACACAGAATGTGGTATATCCGTGCAGTGGAGTACTCTTCAGCAGTATGCCACCCAGGTAGAGACCTCAAAAGCACAGTGCCACGTGAAAAAAGCCAGATACAAAAGACTCCGTGTTGCATCGCAGTGTGTCCATTTCTATGAAATGTCCAGATTTGGTCAATCTATGGGGACAGAAAGCAGATTGGCAGTTGCCTGGGCAGTGACTACAAATGGGCATATGAAGAATCTTATTAGGTGAAAATGTTTTGAAACTAGGTTAGGACGGTGGTTGCACAGCTTGGTGAATTTACTGAAAATCACTGGAGAGTACCTTTAAAATGTGTGGATTTTATGGTATATAAAGTCATACCTCAATCAAGTTGTTTTTTAAAACTTAAAGGTTCCCATTGTGTCTTTTCGTGTGTCCTGTTTCATCTCCATGTTCCATCATATGCTCAGGAATCCCAGAAACTGAGAGAGACCCTGTGGTCACTCCAGATGAGGCCACAAGCCCCAGGCCCAGACACATACTCTGGACACAGCACACCAACTGACCTGCTGAAGGAGGAAGTAAACACACAGGAGCCAGGTCCCCGATTTTAACGGCAGACGCTGAATTCGTCTGTGGTCAGAGCATCAGCCAGGTATCACAGGGCAAGGTCTGTGCAGACGCCTCCAAGACCCACAGCCCTGCCCTCCAACCCAACCCCAGCCATGCTTGCAAAGGCCTTGGCCCAGGGGAATCGGGAGTGAGGGCAGTTATGGACAAAGGTCTAATCCATCAGTTGTACTGGAGAAAAAAGAAAAAAAAAAAACTTGCCATACTGACAGGCAAATCCACCACCATCCCTAAGTACACCCACAGCCACAAACTCACACCCCCACCCAAGACAGTATGTCTTTTGAAGCATGCTGTCACCCTAGAAGTGACTCTTTGTCACATTCCAATGCCAGAAGCATCTCCCACGTGCTTGGAAGAAAACAAAAACTCTTAACTAGCAATAGAGCTCTGACTTTCCTCCAAATGGTACAAAAAAGTTTACAAAGTCCTGAGCTATTACGACATCTCCTCCTTTGGAAATAAACAGGACAATCCGACTCACTTGAAGGAGATGATATATTTCCAGATGACAGAAAATCATTAAAAAATAAGGAGGCAGGGGCAGGAGAGGCTGTCTCGAACGACCCCGTCTCCGCCGCAGGTTTCGTCCCTCTCTCCCATCCTCACTCGCACACGCACACGTGACGGCAGCCACCAGCTCAAAGTCAAAGGTCGAACTTGGGGTGGGAACTGGGACTCAAGCTGGCCCACATGCAGGCCCAGGCATGTGCTGGTCACCTGGGTGCCAGGCTCGGGCAGCCGAGCTGACCAGGTACACAAGGTACCCTGTCCAGGAGGCTTCTGGACCTGGAGGAAGTGACTTGGGGCCCCAGCTAGTGATGTAATCGCCTTCCCCTGGTAACCCAGAAGGTACCTGGATTGGGAGCACTAGCTTCACAGCCAGAGGCCTGATAATCTCTCCCCTTTCACTGAAAAAGAAAATACCTAAGATACTGGAGCATACAGTAAAATTCTAAACTCCTTTTTTTTTCTTTCTTTTTTTCTTTTCCTAGTGGCAAGGCTGGATAAGCTTATCAAATGCGGGCAAACTACATCTTAGCTCTGATCCTTTTGAAAAATCCTTTTGGCGCCTTTAACATTTCATTTGGCAGATTGAATTTCGGACATGTATTTATGGGGCCGAGTCTGCCCTTAACAGAGTAGTGCATAAATCCCATTACAGTATCCACTTTAGCGTGTTTGGGGCGTCCTAAGCCAAAGCTTTATTTAAGTGGACAGCCCCGGAATGGCCGACTCTGGCTCAGAATCAGTCTCTCCTCCCTCGGGAACCAACCTTTGCAGACTGTCTCCGTCATCATCAGTGTCAACCAGTGCTTTAGAAAGAGTCCTTGGGTGTTTCGTCTGGAAGGGTGTTTGCTCATTTCTGTTCTGAAAGAGCTGCATTTAATACCAGTCTTTGCAGACGACATTCATCACGATCTCCGCCACTCCCATTGATGCTCACTGGGCCTGGTTTCGAAGAATAACGCGGAAAGGATATTCAAGCAGAATCTGCAGATGTTTTGTGATTATTTCTGGTATTACATTTTTCATCATTCATAAGCTGATGGCCATTTATGAAAGATACTAGGAATCAGAGGAAATCACTGAGACTCAACTAGAAGAATTATCAGTGTGTTTCATGAACAAGGATCAAATTAATACCTTAGTGATGGAGAAACCCAAAGACACCACCTCAGCATGATCTTATATTAAACTTGGACATCTTTGTGTCTTCGGGCCTTTTTAAAGTCTCTTGAGCATTTTTAAATAGAAATAAATTCTGGCTTTAAAAACGAAACGAAACAAAAGTCTTCGTGGGCACAGCACAGAACTAGGCGTGCCCTAGCCTGCAAAGAACCAGTGACAGTGAGTCCAGTGAGTTAAGGGGGTCCCTTCCAGCAACCACTTCCCCCCACATCCCTCTTTCTTTCTGGCAATAGCCAGTGAAGGCTTGTTAACAATGCAATACATTTCTGTATGTCTTAAGCTTCCAACTAGGACAAGCACATTACTCATAATTTCTGAAAAAAAATTTACAAAGAAAAGTGAGCCATAGGAAACAAATGAGGAAGCAAAAGATCTGGGCTAGAATCATAAGTAAGCCAGCTTCTCTCTTTAGCCCCCACATCAACCACCAAACAAAACAGAATTAGCAACCTGACAAGTAACATGTGGTGATGAAGACGAAAGTGTGAGACAGTGCCTAGCACGAAGACGCTCACGGCTGCTTGGTCCTCAGACTCACGGCACACATCTTAGTTACTCACTCCTAGCTCACTCTCTCTTGGCCGGGCCAGACGGGCCATTTATACTCGAGGCAGCCAGGTGCGGACGCCCCTAAGATGCCCTCTAACAAGTATCGTTGGGGCATTGTGCACACCACACAGGCAAAGCAGGGGCAGAACCAGGCTAAAGCATCAGCGGGTCAGGGACAGTTTCCACCCTCCTGGGACCTGTCCTGGAAACACACACACAGAGTTCTCCAATCACTGATTTTTCACACAAATTGGCTCAGACAGAAATGCAAGGAAGGTGGCTGGCAACGGATCAATCTCAGACACCCAGGCAAAGCTAAAAGAGTGCCATCCGGCTTTCTGGGACCCTCTCTTTCCAAGGCAGAGTCCCCCGGGAAGCTGGCAATCCAGTGTCTAGTCACTTCATTCCACCACACAAACAAGGTCTTTAAAAAGGCAGCAGCAGCTGCAGTAAATGAAGAAGTTCACATGACAAGGGGCTTTTGGGGGCTATTTCAGGCTCTGTCTCTGTCTGAAGACAGCTGCGGGTTTGGTTACATCTAAGTTTGGCCTCAGAGCTTGTGGAGGTAAACTCTACTTGATGAGAAAAAAAATTCTCCAGAGCCCTCATTGATTCATTCAGCCTAAATTTACCAAGTCCCTGCTATGTGCCAGGCTCCGTGCCAGGCGCTGCCTTCCAGTGGGGAACTGCACAGAGCAGGCCCTGCCCACAGGAGACTACAGGCTGGGGGTGAACACAGCGAGAGCAAACGTGGGGCCAGGGGAGAGGGTGGGTGTCCCACACCCAGTGACACAGTGGAGACAGCACGGCTCCCCAGGACAAAGCCAATGGGTGGCCAAGGGGAATCCAGAGTACTAAAACCCCAGCACGCTCACTCCAGGGCTCCATTGTCCCAAGATTCGCTCATGGACTTTATTTTCTTCATCTCCCACTTGCCTGGGAGTGGCGGGGGGTAGCAGCTGTGCACGATTAATATGTGGCTTTTATGTACCACGGGAGGCATGAAACCACACATGACTTCATTTATTTCCAACCCAAAGTGGGCAGGTATTAGTGTGTCCATTGTATAGACGAGGAAGTAGAGGCCCAGAGAGGTGAAATGATTTGCCCGGGGTCACACAGGCAAGAAGAGGTGGAAGGAGTTGATTCAAGGCTGCTTGGTTCCAGAGTCCCCGCTTTCCACCACGATGCCCTGTTGCCTTCCAGAGAAGTTTGCTGTAGCTCTGATGTCACTTCAGCACCATCGGCCTCTAAAAATGCTGGTCGGGACACAGTAGGGGCTCAGTCAGTGTTTGCCAAGTCGAATTTGATCATCTTATTTAAAGCTACTGCAATCACGCTCGGCTTTTAAGTGATAGGTTGGGAACAAGGTCATTCTATAAAAATGGAAAGCAGAAATGTACCCTGAGGAATTACTCGGGTTTAGAGGTAGGAGTCCAGAAAGGAATCTATTCAAATGACCACAGAGCTCAGACGTGGCCTCCATATATTACGATTAAATGAGATGCAATGAAGAATTACGTAACCGCTCACAAACACGATTTAAGCCCCCACTGGCACTTTTTGTGAAATTAGCCTTTTTAAGTCCATAATATAGCAGAGCAGGGTCTTACATGACTTCCTGGGTCACACAGGGAAAGGAAGACATTTCATTCACGTTCTAACAGGTGTGCTTCCCACAGGGACCAGTCCGGAAGGCCGTCTATGTGAGATGGTTGATAATGATCACAACAACAGTAATAACAACGGACCCTCTGCCTACTTCCTAATGTCAGACCCGTGCTCAAGGATCTACCCACATGATCTCATTTAACCTTCCAGACCTGTTGGTGGCAGGCCAATATTATGGGTCCCGCTTAACAGACAGGAAACCTGAGTGAAGCCGGGCCAGGAATGCAGCCACACGTCGGAGGGGGTCTCAGTCCTCAGAGCACATTTGCAACACTCTGCTGCAGAGAACACCAAAGATCATGGCAAGGAAAAAAAACACGTTTGGCAAAATCCTGACATCTCAGACAGGAAGGCAAGAAGTCTGGGACCATCTGGGCCCATGTTGGGTACAAGCTGCCTGCTTCCCACTTTAATGGCATTTCTCTGGGTTGAACTCCCACACGTGGCCACAGAAACGCACTTTTCAAACGCAGCATCCTCTGCCTCCAATTATATTTGACTGAAACCAAGAAGGCATTTGGGGACAAGGGATCTTTATCTGTACCAAATGTTCATTGGGACAGCTCCAGGAAATGACCCCACGTTAAGCCAATATGCACGATGTCACCCACATCCGTTTGGCATGCACTGGTGTCACACTGTGACAATAGCAATTCTCTCTCTTTGAGCCCTGAACAAATATCACCAGGTCCAGCAAGTCTGACAACTTTTCAAGGATAAAGAAGAATCAGGTCATCCCTTCCAGGGACCTCTCTCCATGCACCCCTAAGAGAAAACCGTTCTTGGAGGTAGGGGACTTCTCAGAAGGGAACAGGAACATAAATCCTGCCAGTGTCAAAAAACCAGTGACGTTCACTTCCCTGGACTCCAGCAGCACTTCCTCAGGGCCAAGTCGCCCTTCCCAATACTTGCAGCGAAGGTGCTGATGCTGGTTGTCTCTTGGGGCAGCCGGACATTCTGGATAGGACCGCTCTCTTACGCAAGTCCCTCCCCTTGAAGGCGAGTTGGCTTTCATGACCCAATTCTACAGAATATGGAAGAAATGCTATTTCATGCTCAAGGTTTGGTTATAAAAAGACTACGGCTGCCATTTAGGTTCTCTCTCTCCCGTGGGCTGTCCTTCTCGGATCACTGGCTCTGGGTGAGCCCACCTGCCAAGCTGTGTGCTGCCCTGTGGGGAAGAACTAAGAGACCTCCGGCTCACTGCCTCACTGCCAGCAAGGACCGGAGGCCCTCAGTCCCAACAGCCTGTGAGAAACTGTGGCCTGCTAATGACCAAGTAAATGAGCTTAAATGTGGTTCTCTTCCTAGTTGAGCCTTCAGATGAGACCATAGCTCTGCCCATCACCTTGAATGCAGAATGAACTAGTAACTTTCATCTTTTCTGATTCAACTAATATATACTCACTGAGAAAAATTCAGAAAATAAAGGTTCAAGAGAGACCATGAACCAGAACAGAACACTAGGCTACACTGAGCCTTGTGGGTCCCTAACCCACAGGAACTGTGAGATGATAAATGTCTGCTTTTTTAAGACACTAATTTTGGAGTAATTGGCTATGCAGCATTATGTAATTAATACAGTGCCACACGGAGTCCTTACAGTCAACTTGAATATCATTAACAACACACATGCCATGATGTGGCAAACACCTGTCTAAAAGTATAGATGGCAAATTTCTTTGCACTTCACAAAGACCAAGGTAAGTGAGAGGACATCTGGCGATTCTACAGCCAAGGCCAGGACACCGATCTGAAGACATCAGATGAATCCTGTGCTTATTTTGTGAAGACAGAAATGAACAGACAACATTACCGGACCAATTTAATATAAAAGGAGAACAAAACCTTTCCTGAGAATAATTCCAACGTAGAAACACAAACAGCTGTCCTATGTCTACTACGTTACCACACAAGGAAACAATAAACTGTAACTATCAGGATGGCTGAGTGAGGACCCGTATCCCTATCTAGTTGTAGTCACGACAGCTGGATTCTGTGCCTGTTATTTGTAGCAGCTGTTTCTCGGGCTTTGATCTTAATTATGTGGAAGAGTAGCAAGACCACAAGCTGTAGAGACCTGTGTGACCTCAGGGAAACAGAAACAAAATCTTATTTCCTCATCTGCAAAATCGGGAGGATTAAGATCCAGCTCTCTGTGTCAATGTAAGGGTTTGAAGGACTTATATTTAAAAGCGCTTAGCATGGCCCAAGGCAACCATTTGCCCAATAAAATATGCACTTCCTTGTACGCTCTCCTCCTGGGCTCTCGGCTACGATCTGGGATAACCCAGGCTGGGTATCTCCAGTGGGAGTGGGTCTCACACTTTAGGGTCAGGAGAGCCAGAGCCATATCAAAATTTAAAGCAAAGCTTACTGACTCAGAAAAGCCATGTTCCAACACTCGCTGATGGCAAGTATGGGGTGGCCACCTTATTTCCCTGATCTGTGAAATGGGGATAACACTGCGCCTACTTCTGTTCTCACAACTCAATGGTATGACGTAGTTAGGGACTTGAAATAATGCCAGCACACAGCAAACATTAAGCAAATGTTGGTCATTTTGTTAAAATTAGTATTTATTATTATTAGTCTCACAATCATTATTTGATTCGTAGTCAGCCGCACAGAGGTCTATCTATGGAACAAATCCAGCCCACCAAAATGTTTTGCTTGGTTTATACAGGGTATTGTGAGAAAATACATGAATCTGAATTAGTTGCCAATATATGTCACAGATGACACTGAAAAATCCGAATTTATGGGTTCTTTTTACACCGGAAAGAGCAGAAGATCCTAGGCCTGATTTTCTCAAAGCCACAGGCAGCTGGAGCCAAAGAGCCACTGTCCACCTCAGGCAGAGCGTTCTTTCTTCCACTCGCCACAGTCCTCGCCAGTCCTCACCACCTGCACCTGTCCTACAGAACGTACCTACTTACCTGCCTGGCCTTAGGGAATGCCGGCTTTTTGACCCTTGCTTTAATTCCTTCAAGACTTGTCTCCATTTGCAATTCCCTTTCAAAAAATATATTAAGTACTCTAACTAGCAAGAGCAAGAATAGAGATGAGTACGATTGTCTTCCCTAAGGAAATCCACAGCAACCATAAGTGCCAGACAATGGCTAAGGATATAGATAGATTCAGATCAAAAGGAGGATAATATCAGGTCTCTGTAATAATCCTATGCACATGACTAAAAAAAAAAAAAAGCTGCCAGAGCTTAAAACTAATTTTTGCCCTCCCCTTACTACTGTGATGGCTAATTTCACATTCCATTTGACTGGGCTGCAAGGTGTGCAGACATTTGGCCAAACACTATTCTGGGTGTGTCTTTGAAGGTGTTTCTTTATAAGAGTCACATTTGAATTGGTAGTCTGAGTACAGCAAATTGCCCTCCTCCACGTGGCGGGCCTGGTCCAATCTGCTGAAGATCGAGATAGAACAAAAGAGCTAACCCTCCTGCAAGTTTATGGGGATTCCTCCTGCCTGAGACCTTCACTCTGGGACATGCACTTCTTCATGCCTTCAGACTCTAACTGAACACTGGCCCTCCCTGGTCTTGAGACAGCTGCTCTTTGAACTGGAACATACAGTGTCAGCTCTCCTGGGTATCTGGCTTGCTGACTGCAGATCTTGAGATTCCTCAGCCTCCGTAGTAGTTGAGCAAATTCCTTATAACAAATCTCTTTTCCCATCCCTGTACATATTCATCCTGCTTGCTCTGTTTCTCTGGAGAAATCTAATATATGCCTCCTCCCCGCCACCAAAGAAAAGCTGTTACCAAATTGATGGCAGATCAAAGAACCACTGAAAACCCCAACTCTTTCTGTGAACTGTTGTTTCAGCTGACGAGGATCAACTATCTGGAGGTTCATCAGCTGCCATGGGCTGACTGGACTGGCTTTTTTAGGTCCCAAAGGTCCCAAAGCTCTGGGTTTTCAGTGAGCTCAGGTGGATTCCCCCACCTTGAGGGAAGGGACAAAGGCCACCCTAGGGAATGCCAGGAAGAATGGCAGAGGATCCTCCCATAAGCCTTTGCAGCTCAAGTTCTGCTTACCCAGGGAATGATGGGAAAAAGCGGACACATCTTCCATTCTCCTATAAGTCTTAGCAACTCTCTTTCCGCTTCCCCAGGGAATGCTGGGGAAGAAGTACAGGGCATCTTCCCATAAACCTTTGCAACTCTCTTCCCATTTCCCGCCTCTACCCCAGGCTCAGCTGTCTGCATCTTTAGTCTCTTAAGAGGAGAAGAAAACAATGAGACCACTTTATTCTAACTAAAATTAGCAACTTTGTGGGTTACCCGTCTTCCAAAAGTAAACGGTGTATAGTGTTATGGAAGATTTGAATTTTCCTCTTCACAAGTTCATTCTTGTTTTATAAATTGTCTCAATGAACATGTGTTACTTTCATCATCGAGGCTAATAACAGTTATTGATTCATTCTGCATTAATGCTATGGCAGGCAGTATATCTCGGTATTTAGACACTACGGTGGGGGTTGGGGGTGCAGGAGCCAGACATCCTGGATGCAAATCCTGGCTCTGTTCTATGATGCTGAGCAAGGGTCTGAAACCCTTTCATAAAATGGGTGTGAAAATAGTACTTCCTAAGGTTGCAATGATTAAAATTCAAGCAGAGGGGTCAACATGTGCTTGGCAAATAGCAAATGCTCATTAAGTGCTTACTGACATTATTATTGTTGTTGTTTTACAGTATTTCTATAAATTATTGCATTTGCATATAGATTATATTTATATATTTTTACAGTATTCATGGAGTGCCTGCTAATATGCCAGGCATTAGAAATATAATAATAAGTAGGATTAACACCTAACCCCCAACCACACATACACACGTTCACTACAAGTCATTCCTGAAGGTGACGGTATTAATTTCCATCAAGGGAATGAAACAGGCAAAAATAAGAGGCAATGTTAGCTGGGAGGGGATGTGAAGACTAACTTGGATCCTTAGCATGGCACTGAACACCCAGCAGATGCTCAAAAATACCAGCTGAACTGGACTCGATTGCCTGACTTACATCAGTGACAGAAAGATCTTCAAGTGCTGGGGCTGCAGACCCATCACTCAGCTGAGAAGGGCCCGCCTCTCCCAGGTCAGAACTACCACTCTGCCTTCCCTGCCCTAATCCCTCATCCGGTTGCCCTCAAAAGCTAGGGCCTCAAAAGCCCCTAGCTCAGGGGTGTCAAACTCATTTTCACCAGGGGCCACATCGGCTTCACAGTTGCCTTCACAGGGCCGAATATAATTTTAGGACTGTATAAATGTAACTACTCCTTAACCAGGGGCAAGGAGCTGGTTCTGCCACTGGGTAGAAACAAGTGCTGGGCTGGATAAAACAAGGTGGAGGGCCAGATTCGGCCCACGGGCCTTGTGTTTGCCACCTGTGCCCTGGGTGGTCTCTCCACCTCCCCTCTTGCCTTCTTTTAGAGTTCCCCCTCATACTGATTATCCAGAGGGATCTTACTCGTGGAGTAATTTTAAATTTGCAGAAAAGTTGCAAAGGTAGTCCAGAGAGTTGCTATGTCCCCTTCCCCCAGCTTCTCCTCATGTCCACATCTTGCCTAGCCATGGTTCACGTGTCAAACCCGAGGAACTGACGTGGGTGCAACATGTTTACTAAAATACTGAACTGTAGACTCCACTTGGATTTCACCACTTTTTCCACTAATGACCTTTTCTGTTGCAGGATCCGATCTAGATCCATTTTGTCATGTCTAGACCAGAGGGATTTTTAAGCTCAAAGCTGATCATTTCCTGGCTTTCAACTCCCCAAAGATTGTCCATACACTTTGAATAAAATCTAAACTCCTTGCCCTGGTCTCCAAGTTCCATGCAGTGTAGCCCCACCGACGCCTCCCTCCCATCTCACCCACACTCCACACACCGAGGCACACGGGGCTTTTTACCACTTCTCTGAACCCCAGCCTTGGTCCAGTCTCTGCACTTGCTGTGCCTTCTGCCTGGGAAGCTATTTCCTCAAATGTTCTCACAGCTGGTTCCTTCTCATGTTGAGGTGTGAGTGTGAGTGTGAGTGTGACCTCCTCAGAGAGGCCTTCCCTGGTCATCCCAGCTAAACCAGCCTCGCCCCACCACGGTCCCCCTCTACCATGTACTTCTTCACTTTTATAAGAGCTCTTTGCTGCTGGAACTGATTTTACTTATATATTTATGACTGATGGTCCATCCTCCTCTGCTAGAGAATACAGGGACCTTGCCCATCTTGTTCACCATTTCATTTAAAGTACCTGGCACATAGTAGGTACTCAGTAAATATGGACTGAACTAAGGACTGAAGGACTGAATGGGTGAAGGAAGGGCACCTGTTTTCGAATGTTCACAGATGTGTCCCAAGAACCTAGTATAGTGTCTGTACATAGTAAGTGATCAGTAAATATCTATTGAATTAAATACTGGTTACTGACTTATCCCAAGAACCTAACAAAGTGCCTGGCACATAGTAGGTGTTCAGTAAGACTAGTATTTAAATGACTGTCATCCATTTTCAAAGAAAGAGGTGACCATATAAAATGAGTCAGCTGGAGGCCACATTTCTAACCAAGGATCTCTCTCAGGAGGTTGCCAGCAAGGAAAGCTGAGAGCCTTCCCAACAGCTGCCTGGACATCTGTTTGCCAAGTGCACCAGGCCCACATGGGGCCGTGCTGAGGTAGCGGCTGCCGCCAGGCCTGCACAGGGCTCTGTAGAGTGACTCCCTGTGCTTGCTCAGGAAGTCGCAGCCGCATCACCCCAGCAGGGTGGCTCCTCAGTGGCCTGCAATACAAAGTTGCGGCAGAAAAGGCAGCTGATTAATACCCTTAGAGGGTCTATTGTCTGCATCCTGTCACCAGAGGAGAAACAGCTGTTTACAGTTTGTTTATTCATCTCCCTTTGGAGTCTTTGGTGGAAACACAAATGCTTGTTCTCTGGGGCGCAATTCAGCATCTGAAGGGAGTAAAGAAAACGGTGTTTATTTTTAACAGGATAAAGAGGGGGGACTCATATGAAGTTTGGACACCAGCAGGAAAACAGCTCTCTGGGAGGCACCAGGCCTTGTAGCTACATCTTGCATAATCTTAGACTTTCAAGGGTTGCTTGAGAGTCTGTTCCGCTCCGAAAAGAAAATCTAGGCTCAGATCATGGGGATCAGCCCAACAGCGGGCTCACGTGGGCACCCATGGGTATGAGAGTGTTGGAACAGCTCTTCAGGCTTGGAAGTGAGACAGCAAGGTACCTAGGGAAAGTAGCCACCTGCTATTAAATACAGATGGCAGGGACCCTACACAGGGCCACCATGGACACCAGACTGGGCACTGCACAAAGTACCCAGAGAGGGAGAAATCCAGGCAGTGATCTGCTCACAAGACGATGCTCCAGAGTGTAGGACTGCACCGTCCAGGGGAAGGGACACCTTTCCTCTACATAAACACTGCTTTCCAGCCAGTCCACGCCCCTACCTAGAGTGAGCCCTTTCCTCTAACTCACATGAAGGCCCTATGTTGCAACCTCTAAGCCGACAGTGTCCACTGGCCCACGCTGAAAACCCACAGAAGAATTGAGGCCACCCTTCCTTCTTCACCCAGGGATTCTTCTGCTTCCCACCATCTTTTCTTCTTCTTTCATTATATTTATCCTTCCTGACATCTAGAAGGCTAAAACCCACAAATTCTCCGTCTACTCCAGTTTCCCTGTGAGATTTAGCTATACTGCAGAGTTAAGCAAAGACCCCTGGCAAGTCTGAGAAGGAAGAGAAGCTGCCAGAAAACTTCCCCTTGGTCTTTGGGCATCTGACTGTGAGCTGTGGGCCCTATTCCCTCGGAGTTGGAGCACATCCCTTCAACAAACATGGGGTCAGGGACACAAAGGGACCATGGTCAGGCTTGGGTAAAGGATAGGAGAACGAAGAAGAAAAGGTTTAAGGGGACACAAAGATAAAGGAAGTTCTGGCTCAAGGTCAGCACTAAGCCCACAAGTTCAAACACACCCCACAGACTAGCCTTCACCTCTGGTCCTTGAAGGCCCAAAAATATCTCCTCATTTTCATCCCATCGGTCTCCCCACTGTGCCCAGCAAGGTCCCACGGGGGATGGCAGTAAAGGAAAGGATGCGCCTGGAGACACAACACCATCTAGATGGCGTCACCCACTGCCCGCTCTCAGAGAGCACCTCGCCCCCATGCCCAACACTCCAGTTCGAAGATACCCACTTGGCTACAGCACAGCTAAGTGTCCACATGCACCCAACTCTCAACGTGCGTGATCCTTTAGAACTGCACGTGTCTCCCTCTAACAGGCCACTCTTCTTTCTCAGAGCCCTCACCACCTTCTTACCCGGTCAGGGCTTGGGAAACTCTGACCCATGGGCTGACTCTGGCCCACACCTGCTCTTGTAAATAAAGTTTTACTGCAACACAGCCACACCCATTTGTTCACACACTGTCCAAGGTTGCTTTCACCATGCTTCAGAGGCACAGCTGAGTAAATGTGGCTCAAATATTTACTACCTGGCCCTTTACAGATAATCTTCCCTCCCTGCTCTAGAGGGTTTGTTTGTATATTTATTAAAACGTTTGTTATTTATTATCTGCCTACCCCTCTATAATGAACTCCACAAGGCAAGGTCCATTGTTTTGTTCATGTACATATTTCAAGCTCTTAGAAGGGTACCTGGAAGGTACTAGGCACTCAGTAAATATTTACTGAATGGATGGGTGAATGACCACACAGTCGGGCAGGTGACATCATCCCATTTTGCATAGGAGGAAGTGAGTCTCCAGGGGCCCAGCAGCACTGAGCAGGTTTCACAGATGGTTTATGCAGGCATCAGGATTTGAACCCAAGTGTTTCCACTAAAGAGGGCAGACTCTTCTTCAAACCAGCTTGTGGCTTTTGGATTGACACTGAATCTCTTCGGCTGGTCTGTCCATCCTTTCTCATCTTGCTTTCCTCACAGGGCTGTTAACTGGACCAAAGGAGATAATAACTGTGGCTTTACTTTATGTATGCATGTATTATTTACATTTCAATACTACCTTAGTCAACCATCACTGTAACCTTTTGAAGTAGGGACCACTGTCATCCCCATCTTCCATATGGAACACTGAGGCAGAGGTAACATGAATGGTCCGAGCTCGAACAAATAGTGGGAGTGGATCTAGGATTCGAGCTCAGGCTCTAATAGACCACACAATGCTGCCTCTTCTAGAATGAAGTGGACTAAGCAAGCCCCAAAGCACCATGTTCAGAAAACACAGTACCCCTCCCAACCTTGGGGGTCAGGTACCCTTCCAGAAACAACCACATCTGCTTTCAGTTCTGCGGCTGATCAGGCAAAGGGAGGTGGGAAAAGAGCCCCAAGTCATCATTCCAATGAGACCCTTCTAAAGTCTCAGGAAGTAGTTTTGAATCCAAGACAACCTGGGCGCCCACACTCGGAAGGGAGGCTCAGCCAACCCTCAGTGGGAAACAGCCCAACCCAACTGGAGCCCAGGCCACCCCTCCTCCCAGCCTACCCCATCAGAGGGCTCAGGGCAGCTGGCACCACCCCAAGTTCAGAGGTCCTAGCCAAGCTCGCTGGGAAGACGAGATGGGGCTTCAGAATGTCCCCTGGACTCAAGGGAGAAGGGAAGTCATTCCTGCCTACTCCCTCCCTTGGCGAGCCTGCAGACTGGGATCTCCGAAAATGGTTTTCACAACTCGCTTATCGGCAATCAATTATTCACGGCCTCGCTTCCCACAAACTCACAGACTGTCACTGTTAGCAAGATAATTTCTGGACTCTGCCCAACAGCCCTGCTCTAAGCTGCCAAGCGACCCACTGTTTGTTTCTTCACTTCCCTACAGACCCCGAGCCTGCCAACCACTACCCAGCACCACAACACTGGGCAGGAGATGGGTGGGGACGGCCCCTCCACGCCCAGAGCCCCAGAGGCACTGACCCCAGCCTGTGTGACTCACTTCAGGCTTTGGGGCAGAACAGCTGATCTCAGTTTAATCCAACTGGAAAATAGGGCTCAAGAATTCCAGACCCTCTGCCAGGCTCTGGGATAAATCCCACGTTATTTTATAAAATGCTTTGGGCTCTGAAAACATTGTGTTCTGCAAAAAAAGCATGACCGGGAGGGTCTCCCAGACATGCTGTCACCCTGCCAAATTCATGGTCAAGAACGTTTGGTACTTTGCAGGGGCTAATGAGACATTGAGACTACCATTATTAGCACTCTCCCTCTGAAAACCTTGAGGCTGCCTTCAGGAACACATTCCCACATCCTGGGGAGAAGGAGAAAGATGTCATTTGGCATGCTTGGAAAATACCTTTGGGTTCAGGCATCAGAAACATCTGTGGCTGAGCACTAGCCCTGCTGCTTAAACAAGCAGCACCTTCTATGCAAGCCATGTTTTCTCTCTCCACACCTCAGTTTCCACACCCGTAAAATGGGAGAGTAATAGTACCTAACCCCCTGGGGATACAGTAAGGAGTGAATCAAATGGCAAGTGTAAAAACACTCAGCACCTTGCTTGGCACATCACAGATAGTGTGGCCTCTGTAAGTAAATACAAGACATTGTCAGACACTGAGATGCACAACTGACTAAATAACAGTTTTAGGGCAATAGTGTATGTAGAAAACATTAAAGAAATGTACACATCAATTATAAAATTTATCCTAGATATCAGAAATGCCATTTACTAAATATAAAAATATGCATCTTAAAGTGAGGTCAGTTATTATTATCATTATTAAAGCACTGTGTTAATTTTAGGTGAGAAAGTAGGCACAGCGAGGCTATGTGACTGACTCAAGGCCACAGAGCCACTCGCAGTTGAGCTGGGGACAGGACCCAGTCCCCGTACCACTCCGGCAGGAGGAAGAAGAGAAGAGGTAGGGTCAGTCAGACAACTCCTCCCCTCCTCCTTTCTTCCTCTTTCTCCTCAGATTTAAAGCAATAATACTAATAAGCACTTTATGGTGATGAGTATGTGCCCAGACACTGTTCTAAATGAACTACGTATATCATCAACTCATTTCTCCCAATAACCCTCTGAAGGAGATACCATTATCCTCCCCATTTTACAGATGAAGAAACTGAGGCACAGGGAGTCTGCCTAAGTTGCCCTAACTCACATAGCTGGTGACAGGACCAGGACCTGAACTCAGGCAGTACAGCACCAGAGTCCATGTGCTTACCTATTCCATTGTACTGCTTCCTCCAGCTGAGACCAACAGGGACATCTTGGGGAATGAGAGGGGAATGGCGTAAAAATGTCCCACCACGTCCCTGCTCGCTCTCGCTCTCTCTCTCTCACACACACATACACACACACACACTCAAGGAATAGTTCCTATAAACCTGGAGAGTACATCATCTTTTTCCTAGGGTGAGGCCAAGTTCGTGCCTCTCCTCTGTGTCTGCCCTCCTGCTGCATCTGCTTGGGGCTGGCTGAGCATGCCTATGGAGGGCAGGCCAAGCCTGCAGCCCCCGCCTGGGTGAAGGCTCTGACCACAGCCGCCAGCCTC
This sequence comes from Carollia perspicillata, assembly GCA_004027735.1. Taxonomy (NCBI): domain Eukaryota; kingdom Metazoa; phylum Chordata; class Mammalia; order Chiroptera; family Phyllostomidae; genus Carollia; species Carollia perspicillata. The sequence goes on from PVKM010004920.1 coordinate 35,746, forward strand.
TCACTATCCCGTCTGTGGGCACGGAGAATGGGAGACCCTGAAGAGGGCAGAACCAGAGGAGCACCTGCTGCCGAGGCCTCCCAGACAGGCAGCAGCTGCAACAGGGTGCCCTCCAATTATCAATTACATCAAAAGGACTCAGCATGAGGTAAGATGTGGTTAAGAGCATGGGCTCCATGCCAGCCTGCCTGGGTTAGAATGCAGATCTGCCCCTTTCCACCAGTGCAACCTTGGAAAAATTACTTCGCCTCTCTGTGCCCCACTTCCTGTATCCACAAAATAGTGCCTTCAGCAACACACACATTACAGGGTGTTGGAAGCCTTAAATGTAAGATGTTTGGCACACGCTAAGCGCTTTAAAACTGGTAGCGGCTACTATTCATTATTATTTAATTATTACTACTAGGTACCTACTATGTACCTTCATGAACACCCTCATCCACAGGCCTCTGCATCAGGTGCTAAGAACACAAAGTGAGCCCTAAGGTGTTGTCAGTGTGAACAAGGAGCTGACAAGAAAACACATAACATGATCCTAACTTCTAGAAAAATCTTTTGCCTTTGGCTCTTAAAATGTCATTTTAAAGTGGGGATCCACAGCCTTTGATCTTTGAGCATTTCTTCATCGGATCTTTCAGGCAATTTCTGAAAGAATCAAAAACACATACTGAGCAACTCCCATCGCCATTTTTGTTCTAGCACTGGGGACACCCAGACAGAGTAAGTGGGCCAGAGACCAGCTAGGATGCCAGTGGAAAATGCCGGGAAGCTCTTCAAGAGACTGGAGATTATCAGTCTCTGGCCGGTTTGGCAGGTTTGGCGCAGGGCAGGTTTGGCGCACGGGCAGGGGGGCAAATCAGGCCCTTTTCTGCTCGCCACCACCAGTACATATGGAGTAGGTGATAAGGATCCTAGCTACTCCCTCTGCTGGGTGCCGATCACAGCTGGAAGGAGCAAAGACATGTGCAACTAGGGCACAGGAAACCATAAAAGAATTAAAATTGCAGAGCATAAGGGACCTAGTAATCCCTTAGCTTGTTTCAAAGATGGGAAGACAGAAGCCATGAGAGACTGCCCAAAGCCACGCCAAGTGACATGCTGAACAAGGACCGGTCCCCAGGTGTCCCAGCTCCTGGGAGTCCAGCTCTCTTCGCCCTGCTCTGACAGGGTGAGCTGTCCCTGCACAGCACAGCCCCCACCGCAGACAGACGCTGCTGCCAGGCCCGGGGCCAGCGGTCCCCGCTCTGCCTTTTTTCCAGGTTCATGTTGGGGTTGATGCAGGATGCCACCATCAATCACCAGCCTTCAGAATGGCACACAGGACATACGGAGATGGAAGAAGAGAAAATGTTCAGAGTCAGGGACATCATTCTGGAGGGGCAGGTGGGGGTGTCAAAGGGCCCTGCAAAGAGAGGAGTGTTTTCTGCTGAGACGGGGTGGCCGTAAAGGCAGAGAAGCTCTGAAAAGACCACTGGAGACAGAAAGGTTTTGTACGACCAAGAGCAAGCTTTTTTTCATTTGTTCAAGCCCCACCTCCAAATAATGTCACGTCTAAACCAGTCGATCAATGCTTTCAGACTTCAGGAAAACAGAGATGATGAATCCACTAACCGGCCTGCAGGAAACCTTACGTAAGACAAAGCTGTCCAGTGGCCCTCAGTCTCTGAGGGTCCTGGCTGCTCTCTCCCCAGCTGATGTTCATGCTTTTGTGCATGAAGGTCACACTCTGTCCCCCTCTTCCTCCAGTCATGCCTGGCCTCCTCCTACTTATTTCATCTTACAAGTTACCTCCTCAGAAAAGCCTGCCTTGATGATGACCCTTCCCCCTCCATTACTCACTGTCCTCTTTACCAGGACAGGAACTACAAGTGGGCAAGGACCTTGTTTGGTTCACTGTTCCTAACACGGTGCCTGGCACACAGCAGGCCCTCAGTAATACTTGCTGAATGAATGAATAAGTACTGTGAATGTTCTGTACAGCTACGTGCTCACATAAAACTTCCAGCACACAAGGCACGGTAGATTACAAATGAATGTTGCTGGGAGCACATCAAAGTTAATGCCCAACCAACAAAGCTGGCTTCCTGTTTTTGTCACAGAGTAGCCCTGTGCTTAGCAACATAGAAGCCCTTTGCCCATCTTCCCAGGGTCCACTCTCCAGGCCCCTCCGAACCCCAACAGGTAACTCCAGGACAAGGAGAACACTGTCTTTACAAGACCTAGGAAGGCTCCGAACCTGGACACAAAGTTCCCCGGGAACCGGCAGGAGAGTCAGCATATTCTACAAAATAACAATATACCCTCCCGGCCCAGCCTTATTATTCTTAAAGGTAAGAAGAGGAAGTTGGTCAGTAGAAAAAAAAGTACGTAGGGTTTGCTCTGCTTTGATGTGGGCAGGCTAAGAGAAAACTTCTCCTAATCTGCCCCACCAAATTATATGAAATCGTAGTGACTCCTCCTGCTACCCACTGCTTCCTTCGCTAAGTAGCTGCAGCAAGCACTGAGCCACCAGCTGGAGTCAGAAACACGCAGCCTGTTCACAGGGTCCAGCCTGGGAGGAACTAGAGGAACGTCCTGTGCTGTTGAGTCATCAGAGAACCCTGCGGCACCATGCTGCGGTGTTTGTGCCCTGTTCCATGGATTTCTGCTTATATTTGTATCAGTCCCCCTCTAACTTTCATCCTCAATATTAAAAAAAAAACAAAACTGGGACTCTTAATTATTCTAATCTGTTGTGTTTCATGTCAACGGCTAAAGTCCTCCTACAAATAGGCTATTAATTTTCCTCGGCGCACAGTTTTGGCCTCATCCCATGGGTTTTGATATGGGGTATTTCATGTTCAGGGATCACCCTATAATCTGAAATTCCAAGTTTGGTTTCCGCTCTAAGAATTATTTAAAGAAGTTTTATTTGTTTAAATTTTCAAAGTGACTGCATTTTGGAGACTCATATTTTTATTTTTTTAATTTATTGATTTTAGAGAGAGAAAAAGGGAGAGGGAGACATGTTGGGGGATGGGGAGAAACATCGATCTGTTGTTCCACTTATTTGTACACTCACTGGTTGACTCTTCTATGTGCCCTGACCAGGGATTGAACCCACACCTTGGTATATCGGGATGATGCTCTAACCAACAGAACTACCTGGCCAGGGCTAGAGACTAACTTTTTAATACATCTTATTGTTTCATGAATGATTTCTGCTTTTGAAATCTATTAGGTTTCTTGTGAGATAAATTAATCCATTTTAATTAGGGCATCTTAGAATACCCAGAAAATAGTCTTTAGAAAGAAAAGACCATCTCCTAAAATAAACACACACACACACACACACACACACACTTTGTAAAGAGTTTCACAGAATGCTTACCAAACATTTTAAAAAGTTTTATCTTTTCAGAAATAAATATCCAAACAAAGGAAGTAAACGAACTATTAAGCTTGGGGAAGGGTTCGGGGAGGGGTGGAGAAGATGAGCGAAACGACCGGAACGGAAGGACCAAGTTTCTCTGAGCAGGACCCCGCATCCCAGAATCACAGCCACAGTGGCACTGCAGGTCCGCGCGCCTACTGCAAAGACTAAACCTGAGGCTGCCAAAGACTGAGTCAGACACAACATTAATTTAGGCTGAGACTGGGGCTCTCATTCCACTATCCCCTTCACCAACTGTCCTCCAAAAAACCTCTAAAATATGCAGCTGAAAGTCTTGTCTTGTGACATTCCTTAAGTTCATTAATTGCACGAGGCACAAGCAGAGGCTGGATGAAAACCAAGACTTTACTTCTAGCAAAGTGTGCTGGCTCGAAGAAGGAAACTGACAGGACGCTTTGACAAGACCCAGAAAGAATATGAAGTCCTTTTTCATGCAGTGCCAAGCAAACCTGAAAAATGGGTGGGTCCTCGGGAATCCTGACGTTCTTCTCCCCACCCTGGCAGGGCCTTTGCCTGCAAAAGTGGGAGAGCCAATGGGAAAGGGCTGGCGTGCAGGAACTGACGCGGGCCCAGTGCTGTTAAGCAATACTGACAACAGGCACAAGGGCGCCTCCTCAGGGGACTCTCCGAGCTCCACTGCTGCAGCCACGCACCACGCAGGCACTCCCTGGAGCGATGTTTCAGCACAGTGTTTCAATGTAAAATGACACATGCTACTGTAAGCTAGAGATACTATTTGGACGTAGAGCTGGATTCATCTGCTGCCCAGCAAGAAAACCAGAGCAGCAAGAGATAAACAGTTTGAAGTCTATCAAAGCAGTGAGTGACATCAAAAAAATTCTCCTAATTCTGCCAGACCTGCTTTGTCACAAAAAGATAAAAAGTCCTTTGGACAATATGGCTTCAGGAAGACAAATTAAATGATGGCAGTTTTTCCAAAAGCAACGAAAGCAGTCAACATCAGGCATGGCCCAATATCCTTGAAGGCACTGGGACGGAGGAGCAGCAATGCATTCACGAGCTGTGGTTCTGCTGACCCTCTATTTTGCAAGAGGAATCACTCTTTTGAAAGTCAGCCTTGGCCCAGAGTTTCACCACGCGGAAGTATCACTAAGCTTTGCTCTCTAGCAGGAAAAGTAAGACTTCTACACTAAAATACATGTGTCAAAGCAATCCGGTAATGAAAAGAAAACAACAACAGTGGTTATAACAACTCCTCTCCTAGGTGCACCCTAACAGAAATATCACCCAAATATTTGTTTACCAAAAAACATGCACGAGAATGTTCACAGAGTGATCTTTGTAATGGTCCCAAACTGAAAAACTTCTAAACTCCTACAAGCAGAATGGGTGTGTAATTATGGTCTATTCCACAATGAAATATCACACAGCAACGTAATTAAGTAAGTACAAATACACAAAACAGTACAGAGACAAGGCCAGCAAACACTTTCGGAAAGGCTCAGATAGTGAACAGTTTGGGCTTTGCGAGCCACGTGGCCTCGGCTGAGAGGACTCCGCAGCAGCCATGGGGAAAAAGCAGCCAAGGCCCCAGTGTTAACGAAGGGACATGGCCGAGTTCCGACACAGCTTTACTTATGCACGCTGAAACTTAAATTTCACCTACTTTTCACAGGGCGTGAAATATAATTCTCCTTTTGATGTTTTCCCAACCGTTAATTTAAAAATGTAAACTCCCTCCTTAGCTCACAAGCCACACACAGGGAAACAGACAAGGGGCAGAACTTGGCCCAAGGGCTACGGTTTGCCAAAGCAGGACACAATCCCACATAACCTAATCTTGCGTGATGCTAGGCCCAACATGCAGGCACAAAAGAGGATGTACCACAGGATTCCATCCCTAACTAGAGGCAGAAGTAACCTACGGGGTCGGAAGTCTGGATAAAGGTTCCCCAGGGAGAGGTGGCAGCCAGAAGTGGGAATGACAGGGATCCTGGGAGGTGGGGGCGGCGCCAGGGTCCTAATGCCCTGGGTTTTGTATCTGAGTCCTGGTTACTGGAGCGCGGCCACGTGGTTGGCTGTACATTCTTGATTTGTACAAGTATGTTCTCCTTCAAGCGAAATTTAGCGAGGTGTTAAAATAAAGGCAGGGCCATTCAATCAACTTCAAAAGCAGAAGTGTAAAGAGAACCACAGATGTCCAATTGAATGAATCCTTCAGTGTGGCCAGGTATCAGCTAATGCTAGAGTATTTGAGAATATTTAATGATTAAGGCAGATTTAAATCACTTTTCCTCCAGCTGTTACCGCATTTGCTGCTAGGGTGAGGTGCACTTCATGGTTTAAGGGACGATGCTACCAACAGATTGCGGTCGGGTTGTTTTCCTCGATGTTTTGTGTGAAAGGACAGTGTTCACCCCATTACAAGCTCCGCCTCGCATGGAAATCTGCCATCAATACTGTGGGCATAAACAGCATCTGGCAACACACGTGACCCTCAACCTGCAGCAAAACCTGTGCCGGACCCACAGAAAGGAGAAAGGCCAAGCCGGGCTTCCAATTGGATTCCGAGAGAATATGCAGTTAATTACTTTCTCTCACAGTTAGCAGCTGAGTCTCACTGAAATCCATGCTTGTAATTATTGCTGTAATTATTATTTTAATACAAATCAGGACTTATCAAAATATTACCCTGTAGACGCTGCCTCACTGCTGCGAGGCTCTGGATGAGGGCAGATGCTGCGGCCCCTGCCTGCCTGGCGAGCTAGGGCAGTGGGAGCCTCGGTGAGGATCCTTCCACCACGGTCCGTCTGCCAGTTTCACCCCTGCCCAAGTCCATGGTCATTTCCAACCTGCCCTCTCTTTAGAGATAGAGAGTCATGTTCTGCATGTTACATCGTAGTTAGACTTTGGGTGACTTTCTCACTGCTGGGTCTCAGTGGTTCCATCCAGGCAATGGACAGATGATGGCAACCCTTTTACAGAGCTCTCTGAAAAGCTCCTCAGTGAATCACTTTGCTAAAACATTCTGTGCAGCACACTCGTGGTATTTGACACACAGTCTCCCTGGTCGCCTAACTGAGTTCAAATTCCAAATCTAAGGCTCTGTGACTCTGGGCAATTCCTTCCTTTCTCTATGCCTCAGTTTTCTCATCTGTGAATGGGGACAATACCATAAGATTGTCGTAATGATTCAATGAGATAATCCACGAGATGCTGCTAAGCACAGTGCCTGGCACACAGTGTGCATTTAATAGATAATATAATTACTACTTATCATTATTATCATTGATCGCAGAGTTGTAAGCTCAAATCCTAACGGTAGTCTTGCAGGTAACACTAGTAAGCAAAGTAGACTGGTGCCCCTGTGGCAAACTGGAATGTGGAATCCCCTGTAGAGAAGTCTTCTCCCCTCCCTCAAATTATTACGTGTATAGGAATAAAGGCCAGAATTTCAAATTCTTAATAGGAAGTCCAAATTAGAGTTTTATTTGAAATTGTTACCATGGGTAGTCAGCTAAATATGAATAAGAAAGGGAAGGAAGGGGGAAACAGATATGGTGCTCAGTCAACTGGGGAGCATGAGCCTGTTTGCTTCACCAGGAAGCTACAGCTTCAAACCCCAGGGGATCATGGCATTGCTCTGCCGGGGGCATTAACACTCCTCCCTTCCTCCTTCTCGTACCGGATTGATGGGGACACAGGGAGAGGTGCCTGACCATAGAGGCCTGCCAGTCTAACGAGGGCGTGAACCTACCAAAAGCCCACAAACGCTTGGGAAGTTGATTGGGCAATTGAAAAAGCACCTGGTCCATCCTAAACCCAAGCCAATGTAATCCCAGGGGAACAAAGAAGTGCGCTCCCTCCCTCTCTCCCAGGACCCACACTCACCCCATCATTTGCACATTTTCTCTCCCCCGGTAACAGGAAACCATGTGGGTCTAGCAGCTCCCTGTGCCCATGGCATGAGCTCCAGAAGACTACGCCTAAATATGAAGCAGGAACTCTGGACACTGGCTTTTGTTTTGGCCTTCCTGAGGACACACTGGGCTTTTTCATGGCAGCACAGTTAGAGATGGACACAGGGGCAGCCCACATTGGAAACCTGGGGGCAGCTTCTATTTCTACCCGAATAAAGCTGGCCGCGTCACAATCTCCTGTGTGGGGGTCCTTGGAACGCTTTCCTTTTGATCCCGTGGAAGAGCCTGATTTCCACTGACAACAAAATCACTGATTTTAAAATGTTGGCCGGAAATTTTAAAATTTTTTAATTAAAAAAAAAAAAAAGGAGAAGAAGAAACAAAGAAAACTCTATGCTGTCATTATCCCATCAGTAGCCCAGACCTGACTCACAGAAGCCAGGTCACTTGGTCAGAACTTTCTAGTTTCCACTTTCGTTGGGGGTTTACACCACCTGCTCAATCAAACAAAAAGTTCACTTGCTCTAGTAACAAAAAGTTCACTTGCTCTACGTGACGTTTTTTTTTTTCACCCTAAAAGAAAGCCAAAACAGTAGTCACCCTCTCACCTAGAGAGTGTTAATAATCCAGTGCGCACCCTTTGCAAACCTCCCAGGCTTGCTCTTAGCACCTTCCCTGAAGTCATCCCCACCTTGTTCCCTGTCATCACCTCATCTTCTAAACAAGAGGGAATCAGAGGTAACAATTCAACAACTATTATTCAATAAAAACAGGAGAAAGAACAGGTAATGAGGGCCGTGTGCATCAGGAATGAACCTTCTGTAACGCCTGACGACAAGCAAGCACGGCTCTCTGCTTGTGTCTTTTATAACAGCTGCCCTTTCTGAGCTGGGGAGGAGAGAGAGAGAGAGAGAAAGAGAGACAATGAAAAGGCTTTTATTTCAAAGAGAACACCTGCAAAGCATGGTCCTGCATTAAAAAATAAACAGAAAACAGCCACTAGTGTAGCAAAAAAAAGAGAAGTGTTTCCCATTACATCTCTAAGTAATAAAGCCCCACTTCACAAGGAAAGAAGAAAAATAGACAGTGAATTTTCCATGTCCCCAAAGAAAAGGAAGCTTAATGAGGTAACCACCGTATTACTTGATCCATGTAATTTGGTTTTAATACTATCCTTAAATAATGTATATGTCGGCTCCTCATCACCAAAAACATTTGTTTATTTTATTAACATTGAGTCTGGTTGACTATTAAGACTTTGCAAAATTATGATGCCATCCTTGGGCTCTGTTTTTATTGCTTCTCCCCTTGCTCATTATAAAATAATTAGTTGTCTCCGCTGACCTTTCAAATTGCTGTCGGAGTTCTGCCGAAGTTCTGTTATCCTGGTTCCAAATAAGAGAGAGAATCTTGGTTCGGGGTCAAGTTAACGCAGTCATTCGGGCCCACTTGGGGACGTACTCATCACAGGTAATTCCAGGTTCAACACGCGAGCGACTCCAGTGCTCAGACTCAGTAGGAAACGAATGAAGAGATGCATGGAAGGGCCCACACCCAAGTCCAGAAGACGGGCCTGGGGAGCCCCGTAACTGCAGGAGCAGCACGGACGGCAGCCGAGGACATCAGACAGGGCCCACGACGGTGGGCACCCCTCCAACGGGCCTACAGCACAGTTCCCCCTAATGCCTGCCTTAGGAAAGTCATCTACCTTAATGTCTTTCCACCCGAACTTCAGAGCAAAGCAGCATGGCTGTTTATTGCATTTTTTTTAATGCTCCTCCATTACGGTTTACATATGATATTACTTTGTATTAGTTTCAGGTGTACAACATCATGGTTAGACAATCACATACTTTAAGAAATGCTCCCCAGGAGCAGGGCGTCTTTCAAATGGTTAAGCCACCACTGGCCAAGCCTTAGTCATTCCCTGACCCTCATTCACCATCCAAGCTAAGGTCGGAATTAAGATTAGAACTAGGGCTTCAGGCTATAACTTATGTGTTTTCATTATGTTAACTAACTTTTCCTTAAATGCCAAGTTACCCACACAGTAGGCAAGACGAGCTCTAATGTTGCCACTTTAAATATCTGGTTACATTTATATATTCCCCCTAGTTTACATTCAAAGACATATACAGCTGTCGCGAGTTTAAAAACGGAAGTTCACCCAGGAAGCGGGGGAGGGGTGCAGCTGGGGCACGGTGGACGCTCTGCCTCCTGGTCTGGGTGCGGGTTACCTGGACGGGCTCGGTTCCTGAAAAGTCATCAAGCAGGGCAGTCACAATAACGGGCACTTTTGTCTGCATAGTCTATTCTGGCCTTGAAAATCATTAAAAGCATGCACGATTTTAAAAATGAATGAATTCGTGCAGCAGGAATAGAAACCCTGCACAGAGAGCTGCTCTGCGAGGAAGACTGGGTGCCACGCGGCACCTTCAGCCACCGCTGCTGAAGTCGGGGTTCCTGGGCCAGCCGGGAACCACTCTGGCAAAGGTGTCTGTCCAAAATAAGTGCTCCGCCAAAAATAAATGCAATTAATCCACCCCATTTAAAATGAGTCCTCACGCATGGCCTCTGAATTTCTCTCAGCATCCCAACTTTCTGTCACTCCAGTCGTGGCAATTTGACCTTTTAAAATGTTCTTGTCTGTTTTTGTTTGGGGGCCATCCTACTCCCAGACCGTAAACCACGGGAGGGCAAGGGCACTGATGTCTTGCCTGCCCCCCCACCCCCGTCCGCACACAGCGTCTGGCCCCCCGCAGGCCCTGGTCCTCCATCTGTTGAATTAACGGGCACACGGACGAGTGGGTGGGAAACCGCTGGTGGATTTTCCTCATTCATTCGCTCCTTGTCCCCAGGGACTCCAAGGCCATGGGAGGGAAGCACTGCCAACTGGAACGAACCTTTCCCTTTCTTCTGCTCTAAGACAGACCCTGTCCAACACTCGCGTGTGTTTTCTGAGCTTCAAAGTGCTTTCTCATCTGTTTATTGAACCACACCCTCACAAGCTGGCGAGGGTGGTGGGCCTGTTCACATCACCTGACAGAAGGGCCAGTTTATCCCCAACAGAGTCGGCACCCACCCCAGGTGCTCCGGAATGTTCCATCCTGCCACCAGACCTGCTATTCTCTGACTCCTCTCAACATCCCAACCCACATTCATGGAGGGCAAGGGTGTGGGGAGCACAGAGAGGGGAAGGCAGATGATTTGAAATAGCATCTTACACTCACCCCAACAAAAGGGAAGTCAGTGTACCAAATTGTAGAATTTGATTGTAGGATTGATTCTATTTTAGTTGCAGATGTTGCCTCTGCAACGGCTTAATGCTCGTAAGAATTTGCATATTCTGGGTATATGCCAACACCAAGGGTGGGAAGGAAACCCCCATCGTGCCCATGGGAAGGCAAAGGCAGTCGAGGTAAATAAATGCTGTGAATAAACCACATGGGGATAACGGAAAGGTGACCACAGGTGCTTACTTTAGCTTGTCACCGTGAACACAAAGCTCTTCCAAACAGAGGTTGACGACTTAACAGCCCAGAAGGGCCAGTCAAGTACTGTAGGTGAAAAGGAAGATATTGGGGTGGGGGGCCTGGAAGGTCTCAGGGAAGCCCCGCCTTGGCTTGCCCAGTGGACAAAAAGAGAGCATGCGGGCCCCATGCTACCAGATCTCGTGACTTTTTAAAGGCATTTTAAAAATCCATATCGTGTTATATATCACATCCTAATCCCTACATTTCAATGCCTGTCTGTTTTAGTACACTGTGCAGGCCAAACACAACCTCCCCACGAGCCAGGAATCTGAGGACCCCTCCTGCAGCAAGGCTCTCTCATGGTGAGGCTGCATCAGCAAAGAAGATGGGACACTGACAATGAACCTGAGCTGTGCCTCCTCACAGGCCCTCACAGGAAGCATGATAGGAATGGCAGAGCCAGGCTGTGAACCTCTGAGGTCAGAGTTCTGCCCCGCAAACTAAACACCAGCATCTGACCACCTACTCTCCTGCAAACCTCAGGCAGCTCATTGCTCAACTCTGGGCTTCTTTATTCACTAAAAAAAAAAAAAAAATGTAGTTTAAACTGCGTAAGTGCAGCAGTCCAGCCCAGATGTCCACCAATTTTGGGGCGGTGGACACTTGAAGGCTTCCAGACCCTGAATCACACCTGGCCCCCACCTGTCCAGAGGACACCATGGGAAAAGAGGATCAGCAGTGAACTGGGGAAGAAAGTGGAAAAATCCTCTCTGATGACAGGCCATGTATTAGCGGTGGCCCTAACCCTTACCTGCTGGACTGGTCCTTCCTGAGAGCAGGAAGCACAGGTCCCTGTTCTGCTGGAACTGCACAGAGGCAGTTCCAGCGCTGGGAGCAGTGCCTGGCATGCTCTAATGCTGGAGTGGCAGATGGGCGGATGGATGGATGCAGGGACACATGGATAGATGGGTATGTGCATGTCTGCGTGAACAGTTATGAGGGAGGTGAAGCAGGAAGGGGCAAGGGACAAAGGACTTACTGACTCTGAACTAAGGATGCAGGCTTTGGAGTCACCACCAACCTTGAATTCCTAGTCTGGTTACTTCTCAGCTGTTTAATTTTCATCCAACTTATTGCTTTAATTTTTACTCTTCATAATCAGTAACATAGAGATGAGACTAATGGCCCTTATCATGCACGATGTTGTAAGGATTCAGTGAGATCATGTCTTTCTAGTAAAGAGAAATCCTCTTTCTCCTCCTCATCATTTATTTGTATCACAGTTTACAGTGTCTGTGCCCCAATGGGGGACCTTTGCAGCAACCTCTCCACCTCATACGTTTGACTCCCTTGGGCTTAAATAATGTGCCTTGAGGCTCAGGATTACAGCAAAGGATTTCCAGGGAGGAGAAATGCTGGTCATTAGCGTCCATGCCACAGAAGCCTGGATTAGATGCCCTGATAAGCCAGCAGTCACCTGGCTGGGACAAACCAGACCTGAGACAGAACAAATCCTTTTTTTGTTGTTGTTTGTTTGTTTGTTTTTGGCCTTCAGAGGGCCCTAAAGAGGGAAGGCTTCACCCAAAAAGACTCAAGAATGCCCTTGGGGGAAATTCTCCCCCAACTGGCTGGGTGTTTGGGTGCCTGTCTCCCTGCCCACTACAGTGTTGAAGGGGTTAAGGTGACACTCACCCTGCCCCTGTCCTGTCACCTGCTTGGTAATGCCTCTGGTTTCCTATCAGGGAGGGGCAGCCCTAACCACAGGGATCGGAGGGGCACAACCTGATGCGTATCTGCGGGCAAACGGAGAGTTTCTGTTGCAGGCGGACGGAAGGAGCACCCACAAGACGATCGGACTCAGAGATCTACCGCCCTGCTTCGCCCAGTCTCTTGGGGGCAAGTCGTGGGCTCTGCCGGAAAGAACCACAGAGTGGAGCAGCAGGAAGCCTGCCGAGGATGAACAAAAGGCTGTTTCCACTGGCCAAAGACCTTTGCACAGAATCCTCTTCCCCCTCGTCCCCTGCTTAGAGAAAGCTGCATTCAAAGACTGCCCTGCAGCCAACTTGGCGGTTCAATTATTCCCTAGGATGGGTTCTGTGTGTTTCACTCTCGTGGGATACTTTCTTCTCCGGGATCACTGGGGCTGTCCTTGGTGCTAGGCATTGTGCCCAAGCCAACTACTTAATGTGCCTCCTTAAAAGAGTTTTGATTCCAAGGTTGAGGACCTTTGCAAGATGCTTCTAAGAGGAATGTTGCAGAGGAGAGTGGTTAAGCGCACAGACTGCCTCAGTTCAAATCCCAGCTCTGCCATTTGTAACTACACCTTGGGAAGGCTGCTTAAGCTCCCTCTGCCTCGGTTTCCTCCCTGTAGCATGAGGTTTAAATAAGTTAATATTTGTAAGACACCGACAACAGGTTCTGGTTGTTATTAAGCACCATGACCTGTTGGCTACTGAAACTGCAATTAGTACATGCTTGAAATAATAAGTGAGTTAACATACACAAAGGACTTAAAACAGTGCCTGGCACATTGTAACTGCTATATGAGGATTATTCTAGTTATTCATATTATTATTACCCTTCTATTTACCATATTATTTAAGGGTCTAATTCAATAAAAATTGCATATCCTCTCTTCTTTTTGGGTTGGTACATTTTTAGGAATCTGCAAGAAGAAATGAGTAAATGCATATGAAGATTTCCAGGAATGATTTGGCTGCACAGTCAAGGAGCTCAGACATCTTTCCATCAATTGGAATAGAGGCAGAACGGGGTTTGGATCCCAATCCTGCTCCTCCCCAGCATCATACTCTTGGTGAGCAAGCTGCTTTCCCTCCCCAAGCCTCAGTTTTTTCATCTGTGAAATGGGGACAACAACAATTCTAACACACAGAGTTGGGAAGAGTCACTGAGACAGTGACATAATTATCTGCAAAACCCTCATTATTTCTGCCACACAATCAACATCATAAGACCAGCAATTTCTAGCCAAATGCTCTTAGTTTCAATTTTGTATCAGTTGGGTAATACATTCTTCCATCCTGAATTTTTTTTTTGGTGGGGAGTGAGCACAATGTATGCAAAATACCTAAAGGATGCCTTGCATACAGCTGGCACTCAGCAAATGTTAGTAGCCCTTCCCCTAGCACATTCCGCCCTGCTCTGAGGGTGACACAACAGGAGATAGATGTTTTCTTCTTCCTTGGATTTCTCTCAACCTTTACTTGGCATGGGAAAATGGATGCTAATTTCAAAAAAAAAAAAAAAAAAACCCTGCTTATTTTCAAACATGCTAAGGGTTTCTTTTTTAAAGAACAACAGCTCACATTTGAGCATTTAATTATGTGCCAGGCACAAATCAGTTCACAAATGTTGTTACATTTCATCCTCACACAACCCTCTGAGGCGGCCTTGATTTTCAGGGGCACGAAATGGGTCAAAAAACAGAGTCGGAACCTGAACCCAAGTATGTCAGAGCCAAGGATTCTTAACCA
>PVKM010004921.1:0-50013 GCA_004027735.1 Carollia perspicillata
ATTTCTGAGCCTTTTTTCCTTTTCTTGCTCCTTCTGGGTGTTTTTTTTTTCTACTTTGTCCTCCAACTTGCAGATCTAATCTTTTGCTTCATCAATCCTGCGTTTGATTCTTTCCACTGTGTTCTTCAGTTCAGCAATTGTATTCTTCATTTCCTCTTGGCCCTTGTTTATGTTTTCTATTTCCTTTTTCATGTTGATATAGTTTGCAGTGCGTCCATTATAGTTCCCCTGTGGTTTCTGGTAGCTGATTGTGAGCTCATGGAACTTCCTGATAACCAGTTCTTTGAATTCAATATCTGATAGCTGACTTGCCTCCATTTTGTTTAGCATTCTTTATGAGGCTTCCTCCTTTACTTTCATCTGGAGATTGTTTCTTTGTCTTCTCATTGTTTGTGAGACTCTTCTTGTTAGCTTCTGCTTCTTAAATGGATTTGTTCTGGCTCCCAAGGTTTATGGTGTGAACTGCTGTGGTAGAATGCCTGTGAGATTCAGTGGTGCAGTCTCCTTTGGGTATCCTGGTGTTCACCACTTCCACCTACTCTCTTATTGGTTTCAAACTGGCCAAACCGGTTTTTCTGGTCTTGCTGGCTGCTGAAGGCTGGGGACTGATTGGTGTGAGTTTTCTCCCTTCCCGATGTTTACTCAGCCTGTCTTGCAAGCACTGTCCCAAAGAGCTAGTCTGGCTCCTTTCTCCAATATCTTAGATGGGGGAATCCTGGTTTTCTTCTGAGTGCTTTCCCCTCTGGGGCTATTGCTGTAGGCTGGGGTGCAGGGGCGCCTGCTTGGCTAGGCTGCCTCTGTCCTGCAGGTTTGGGCCCAAACCCTTCCCAGTGCTACGGGGAGATGCAGTGCCTTCTGCCTAACCTCGAGATCTCTGCCCGGCTGGGTTGGGAGTCAGCTGCGGGGCTGTCACAGCAGATTCCCCAAACCGTCTCTCTGTTTGATAAATTCCTCCTACTGAAGCCTGCCTCCCTGTGTAGCCCAATTCTCCAGCCAGACCAGTGACTATGGGGGTCAGTGCCTGACACTGCCTGTCTCTCAGCTCTCCCAAGCTGGCGGCCACAGACTCCGTGGGTAATCACGGCCCTGAATGTCTAGCCTCTTCATCCTTATTGCCCTCTCCATGACCAGGCCTCTGCTGGTGTTGCTCCAACCCTAGTCGGTCGGGGAGGGAGGGAGCAGTTGACCCGGCTCTCTCCCAAGGATTTCGGCAGGCCCTCCGCTTTCAAGAAGTCTGTGGTAAACCCAGCGCCAGCTCTGGGTGCTGGGCCTAGGGCTACAACTGCACCCCGGTCCCTGCGCTGGTCCCCAGGACCTTACTGTCCTGAAATATCCTTCTTACCATGTGGTTTCTGGTTTTTCAGTGTCCACTACAATTTTTGGACTCTTATATTCAAATACGCTGGTGTACTGTTGGCTGTCTGCTCTGTTCCTCCATGGGTCAGCCAGGTTTTCCTACTGTGTGTAGGGGGAAGTGAAATCTGCTCCCTCCTACTCCATCGCCATCTTTCCCAGTACCTTGATGTCTTTTTAGATTAGTTGTTTTGTGTGCAAAATTAAATCAGACTGGAACTGAGATCACAACAAATGATACAGCCCATGGCGTGTTACTCTCTAACCCATCTGACTCTAAGGTTGCAAAGCAATGTAAATAAATTGACAAGTTCCTCCCCTCTCCCTTCCAGTCTATTTAGCTCATTTAGGGTGGCCCCTGGGAGGACAGAGTGGCAGAGGTTGTGGGCAGAGGAGGAGTGGAAGGGGAAGTTCGTTACCCACTTGGGCTGAGAGGTAGTATGGCAGGACTTTTCTGGCTAAGGTGAGGAGGAAGAACTTATCCAAGGGGCCCTGCTTTGTCCTCTCTGAAGCAAAGTCGGGGAGAATCTCTTCAGTCTTTTTTCTTAAGCATTAGGTTTTTTTTCATAAAGTATGTAAATACAATTTTTATCCTTTTTTGGCTCCATGTTATGATATATTTTCCCACGATGTTATGCAAGATACTAAGTAAAATTTTTAATAACCATATAATATCATTCTGAGTGAGTAGACTATATTTTATTTAATATTTTCCTCATTTTTAGATATAGGTTGGTTCAAATTATTATTAGTGTTGTTGCTATTTTATCTCCTTTTTTTGCATTTTAAATTATAAAAGTAATCATGTTCATGTCCAAAATTTAAATAAGTAAATGTGTAAAGTGAAAAATCTTCATCCTGGTATGAAGAGTTTTCTGGGTATCCTTCTAGAATTTTTCTATGCCTATGTAAGCACATTTATATCTATCTTTATTTTACATAGATAGGATCTGTTACCTGCCTCTTTGGTTCCACTCTTTTAAATAATTTTGGGATAAATATACTTCTGAAAAAAGTATCATTATTTGGACTATTTCCTTAAGACAAATTCTTAGAAGTGAAGCTGGGTCAAAGTGATAGACATTTTAAAGGCTTTTATTAAATTTCCCAAATTTAAAACACTGCTGTTTTAAGAGGAGCATGTGAATATCACCAATAATAGATCACCCCATCATGACTTCTACAGAGTTTATGGAAATGTGGTGTGCCATTGTCCTAAAGCCTTTTCATAAAGGCCCAATCATGTACAATATAAGTAGATAAATGTATACATAGGTATATCACATTTATATCTATGTGTGTTATGGATATAAGATATTTACATGAATATTTGTGCATTTATAATATATATTCACACACACTGAATTTGTTAAACTAGGGAAGGTTTAGTTATATTTTTCTGCTATAGATTTACACATACCATTTTAGATTTAGCATTGTTATTCTTACTGATATTAGGATTATTTATTGTTTTCAGTATCATGTTTGAGGTTATAATTTGGTTTTATAAAAAGTTATATTTTTAATATTTTTTCTTTTTTAAAAAATTATTTTATGGTTGTTCAATTGCAGTTGTCTGCATTTACCCCCCACCATCCATCCCCACCTCCCTCCCTTGTTTCTACCCCCTCTTGGTTTTGTCCATGTGTCCTTTATAGATGTTCCTGAAAATCCTTCCCCCTTTTCCCCCATTATCCCCTCCCACCTCCCCTCTGGTTATTGTCAGTTTGTTCTTAGTTTCAATGTCTCTAGTTATATTTTGCTTACTTGTTTGTTTCATTGATTAGGTTCCAGTTAAAGGTGAGATCATATGGTATTTGTCCCTCACTGCCTGGTTTATTTCACTTAGCATAGTGCTTTCCGGTTCCATCCATGCTGTTGCAAAGGGCAGGAGCTCCTTCTTTCTTTCTGCTGTGTAGTATTCCATTGTGTATATGTACCATAGTTTTTTGATCCATTCATTTACTGATGGGCACCTAGGTTGCTTCCAGCACTTGGTTATTGTAAAGTGTGCTGCTATGAACATTGGGGTGCATAGGTTCTTTTGGATTGGTGTTTGAGGGTTCTTAGGGTATAATCCCAGCAGTGGAATTGCCAGGTAAAAAGGCAGTTCCATTTTTAGTTTCCTGAGGAAATTCCATACTGTTTTCCACAGTGGCTGCTTCAGTCTGCATTCCCACCAACAATGCACTAGGGTTCCCTTTTCTCTGCATCCTCTCCAATACTTGCTGTTTGCTGATTTGTTTATGATGGCCATTCTGACTGGTGTGAGGTGGTATCTCATTATGATTTTAATTTGCATCTCTCTAATCGATAGTGATGCTGACCTTTTCATATGCCTCTGGGCCCTCTATATGTCCTCCATGGAGAAGTGTCTGTTCAAGTCTTTTGCCAGTTTTTTAATTGGGTTGTTTGTCTTCCTGGAGTGGAGCTGTGTGAGGTCTTTATATATTTTGGAGATCAAACCCTTGTCCGAGGTATCATTGGCAAATATGTTTTCCCATATAGTTGGTTCTCTTTTCATTTTAATGCTGTTTTCTTTAGCCATGCAGAAGCTTTTTAATTTGATGAGGTCCCATTTGTTTATTCTTTCCTTTACATCCCTTGCTCTAAGGGAGATATCAGTGAAAATATTGCTGCGTGGAATGTCTGAGATTTTCCTGCCTATGTTTTCCTCTAGGACTTTTATGATGTGATTTATTTACTTAAAAGTTTTGTTTGAATCTAAAATTTTTACCTAAACTTTGATTTATTTTAACACAAAAAGCCTGTTTTCTAATTACACAATAAATGAATGTCAGTGCATGTAAAAATTCAGACAATAGGAAATTGTAGAAAATAATTTCTACAGAGATTTTCTTTTTTTCTGAGTAGAAAAAAAGTTTTACTTATACTCTCAACATTCATTAGTAACCTTTTTCTGCATATTCTTTTTTTCTTCTATTTATGGATATATATAGCTATCAACATTTATAAATAACATTTTGCTGTATATTCTCTTTTATGTTCATATATATACATATAGTAATCTGTGTCTTTATGTTAATGGAAAAAATATATATGCCTCCCCCACAGCCAGTAATTATAGGCTGTGCATATCATTCTTATTGATAAATATGGATATATAATTATAATGACTGCAGTGTACAGTAACAATAGGCTGTTGATATCTTTCCTGTTGATGAGTGTGGATATATATCACAATTATAATGACTACATTGTATTCTGTTTCGTGGTTGTACCCTCCTCATTCCAATATTGATGAGCCTTTGGATGTTTCTGGTAACTTGCCATTGTAAACAGTACTTCAGTGAACATTTTTATACAATGCCCTTTACACACTTGTTCAATCATTTTTTTAGGATAAAATATAAGTAGAATTTTTGTATCAAAGGACATGTACATTTAAAATTTGGAGTTATGGGATAGAGCATCTCTAACTTTTTGCTTATACTTCTTCATATTTTTGAATTTTTCGTAAGTGATATAGGGAATGAAGAACTATTAAATTGATGCCCAGAAAGATTGTGCTATATTTCAGTGAATAAGCTTCTGATTTCTCCTGCTCATGAATATTTTAAATCTTTGCTAAAATGTTATCTTGTATTGAATTGTGAATTGTTTTATGAGCATTTTAAAAATTGTGATATTGGCACTGGCCAGGTGGCTCAGTTGGTTGGAGTGCTGCTTTTGTAGAACAAAAGGTTGCAGGTTTGATTCCTGGTCAGGGCACATGCCTAAATTGGGAGTTCAATCCCTAATTGAGGTGTGTTCAGGAGGCAACTGATTGATGTTTCTTTCTCACATTGATGTTTTTTTCTCTCTTTCTCTCTAAAATCAATACATATACTCTCAGGTGATGATTAAAAAGAATTGTGATATTGAACATATTTTTAAGCTTATTTCCTTTTTCCATTTTCTCATTTGTAGATATTCTGTTTATTTTTGTGGCCTATTTTTTTTATTTTTTCTTAGTGGTTTGTTGGAGCTCTTGAAATCCATCTGAAATTGATTTTAGCATAAAGTGTAAAGTAGGGATTCAATGTTTTTTTCAAATATCTACCCATTTCTAATATCACTTATTGAATAATTTATTATTTCTCTATTGACTTGAACTATCACATATTACATATTAAGTTTTTTCTGTAAACTATCATCTATTTCTAGATTTTCTGTTGTTCATTGATCTGCCTATTATTCCTGTGTTGTTTACTGTTTTAATTTTTATATTTTTGTAGTATTTATATATTACACATGTTAAACCTAAAGGTTATTAAGATTATTTTATCTTTGGAAAGAAATTTAAAAATAATTTTTGAAATCATCTCAAATTTAAATAATCTATTTAATATGTAAAGTAACATTCTTGACCTCACAATATTTCTCTTTAGATTTTGTTGGTTTCCATATTGTATTTACGAAATACATGGTAAATACTTTCAGTGTCTTTTAGACGAAAGGTTCCTCTGACCAGGAAAATTATTCTGGGAAGCTACTCTGAGGTAGAAGATGCAAGAAGGAGGCTTTGAATTATAGGCTGATGTGTGGTCTTGGCATAGTGCCTGTCCCAGAGATTTCTGATGGTTGAAGGGCAGGAATAGGATCAGTGTACAGAAATGGTAGGATTTAGAATCTTTTAAAAGGAACTCTTTTAGCATCAGAACCAAGAGGTTTTGAGAAGGCTAAAATCGAAATTATTAAGGCATGCTACTTAAATGAAAAATGAAATGTGCATTATCTTTGAAACCAAGATTGTGAACTTGAGGGCTACCTTTGTGAATATTTAATCCTATTAAGTTACAGGGTTTTTAAAAATATATAAAATGAGGATAGTAATCCTGACACAGAGTTATTATGAGGATTTAACAAGAAAGTATCAATTGAACAACCATAGGCCTATAGAATTTACCTAATGATGTCTAGTTTTCTTGTTGTTGTTGTTCTTCTTTTTTTTTAAACTGTGAAGTGTGCAGAAGCCAGAGTTGATAGTGATGACATCTAGGGCTTGGATTTGAGTACTGGAGATTTCCATGCATTTCTTTCATCTCGCATTAAAAAAGACAGTGTTTTTTGTTCTGATGAAGCATGAGAGCACCAATGTAGGGCAGCAATTTTCAACCTTTTTTTATCCCATGGCACACATAGACTACTAAAATTCTGTGGTGTACCAAAATGTATATTTATTGATGATCTGATAAAAATAGGTATAATTTTGATTGATTTACAAAAAGTAGTAATAGTAATTACCTACGCTTTTTGCTCCAAAGTGACTTTTGAAAAAATCAGGTGTATATACTTGTATATAAGGTTTTCTAGTACAAAAATTAACCAATAAGATGCAACCTTATTATGTGATATGACCAATAAGGTGCAACTCTATTACATGACCTATATATGAAGTCTGTCCAGAAGGTATCCAGCCATATACTATGAAAAATAGAGACATTTATTGAAGACGATACAAGGTACAAGAAATGTTGTACATAGGAAAATGATGCCTCAGTCCCCTTCAAAGTAGGCACCTTGGGACCTCACACAGTTCTCCCAATTGCCATCAGCTACCCCATCTTATCTTCCTGAATCTCATTGAGGGTCTGAAATCTCTTCCCTTTGAAAGGTGATTTTAATTTTGGGAAAAGCCAGAAGTCACAGGGAAACCAAATCTGGGCCATAGGGGGCTGAATCATCTGGGTGAGTTGATGTTTCACAGAAAAAGCAAAAACAAATAAACAAAAAACTGCCTGAGATATGATGCACGAGTGGGCATGTTGTTACGATGAAGCTGCCAATCACCAGAAGCCTTCTGAATCATGCAGATAGTTTCCACAGAGTAATGTTCAAGCTTAATGCAAAATTTGATGCAGAATTGTTGCTCCACTTAGTCATTTTGAATGTGAAGGATACACAGTACATATGCTCACTCAATGGATCTACTGCCACTACTGACTAGTACAGTGAAGTCATCATTGTTCACCTATGAGCATTCCAGTCCACTCTTCTTGGCTGCCAGGTTACATTGATGTCACCCAAACTGTTCTCATTATATTAACAATGGCTGGACTTTTCCCAGACAAACCTCGTGTTTATGGTTCAAGATAGGGCATTCACCCTGGATGGTTATTGTTGTGTTGGCCATTGTTACTTTTTATTTGACAGTCTCAGGGGAAAGAGGCCAGTGCCCCTGACTGAATAGTCAGGTACTGAATGTTTTAAAAATTCTTGTGGCACAAGAGTGTGCCACTTTCGGCACTCTGTTTGAAAATAACCAGTGGATGGAAATGAGATTTATGTAGTGTGCAGCAGGATGTTTTTTCTGTGTGTATTTACACACACCACCACCACCACCACTAACCCCTGCAAACTGTCCCGCCAATCTCATTGTGGACCAGAAAAAGAAGATGAAATTAGGAAAATTCCAGTATATGAAGATGTAGGAATTGGTGGTTATTAGGAGTTGAGGGAGATGGGATAGTGCTGACACTGGAGAAATGTATGTAAAAATCTAGGAATTTAACCCTTTTCCATTTTACAAAATGTCTTTTGTCAAATGAGTTAAGCAGGAGAGTGAAGTAACAAAACTGGCATATTGCAAGAGAAGTGAGTGCTAAGTATCCCATTTTACAGATGAAGTAACAGGAGATACTTATGTTCCTCCTAGAATGGACATAAGCACAGTAACTGGAAACTCTGACTTAAAATGAAAACTCTGTCACCAATTTGTCATGTGATCCGAAGTGAGTTGTGTATCTGTTTCCTTTTCTGCAAATCTGAAAGAATCTCATTCTGCTGCCCCTGGTATTTTCCCTTAGGAAGTGAGGCCATCTTTGAGAGATGCCAGGCCAGATCTTATCTGGACTTTACAGTGAAATCTTTAAATTGTTATGGAAAATATAAGATTCTCCATAGGATAAGCAGGATCTAGCTACATGATTCTCTTAATTTTTTCTGCACAGGACCTTATTAGGTCTGGGAAGGACTAATGCATAGTGTGTGCCTAAGCTGTCCATGGATATGCACTGTGTAGTTACTGAGTGTGATGATAGGGGAGTGTGGTGAAGGACACGGTTCTAGGGTGATCTACCCTTAAGACATTCTTCTGAAAGAGTGGGTGGTTACATTAGCTACCAGGTCATCTGTGTAAATTGTGACTTGGGCACATTTAAACAGAATCTCAGGGAGAAAGCAAAAAGGAAATTATATTTATGGAAGGGATGGCCCATCTTGGAAGCGTTTTCATATCTCTAATCCTTACAAAAAACTTGGGAAGTAAATGATAATATGCACATTTTCTATGCATATTGTTTGTTTCAGAAAATGAGATTATATAGTTTTATAATCTGATTTCCTCACCTAACATATTTCACACAAAGTTGTACTTATTTGTCTCTTCTCTTAGTCTGTGAACTCCTTTAAGTTACTAGCTCTACTTCTTTCACTTTGTTTTTCCAGTGCTTAACGTGGTGCTGGGCACAGAGCAAGCATTCAGTAAGTGATGAATAACTAAAATTTACTCTAGGAATTAGGACGCTTAGATAATTAGCCCATAGTCACCAAATCTTTATTTTTCTCTTTTTCTTTTAGCATCCCCCCTTTTGAATTATTATGACAAATTGAAAAGTGCTTCAAAAATATAAAGTGCTATATACATGGTATGTAGCCAAGTTCAGACTATGTTGAATCTGTATTCACTTAAATTATTGTGGTCCAAATCCAGTTGATAATGCAGCTGTTATTTTTATAAACTCATCCTTAGTACATATTTGCACAACAGGCGGTGTCAACTCATCTGAGTTACTTGGTGTTATTTGTTTGATACTCTAAATTACAGAGCTCCATTACTGAAGTCATTATTTGTGGTTCAGAGGGAGTGGTACTAAGAGTGGTGAATGAGTTTCTTAAAATGGTATCAAAATGGACCCTCTTTAGAAGTTTTTACATTTATCTTGATTTAAGTACCTAGAACAAGTTACAGAAAAATAGCCCTGCCTCATTTGTTTTGTCAGTTTACCCTACAGGAAATAGTATACTGAATTAAAAAATGCATGGGTGTAGAAAATTAGTACTTATTTGTGAGGTTTTGTTAAATGATTACTCCTTAAATGTTCTTCCACTTTATTTTGTGAGCAGGATTTAGGGAAAGAAAACTCAGCAGGGATTGAGTCCTTTCCTCTTTCTGGGTATGATAATGCACTGCAAATGTTGAGACTATTCTAACTATAATATTTATCTTACAATGAATCCAAGTTGTCAGTAGTTCGAGATCCGGGATTGTGCTTTATTGTTCTGTGTTCCCAGAGATCCCAGTTCATGCTGTGCATCCTGTGGACCCTCAGACATGTTAACTGAATCGCTGCCCAACTGCTTGTATTGGTCTCAAATTAAAAACAAACAAACAAACAAACAACAAAAAACCCAACACCCTGAAATACCAAGACTTAATTTTTAAGTTAAATTCCATGTCTAGTTTCTAATTCTTTACATTTAAGAAGATACTTTACTAAAGAAATAGGTACTACAAAATCATTGAGAACAGCTTCAGTAAGATTAAACATTTTATAGAGTTATAAAATTTTCATATTTGCACAAAAGTTTTTGTGAGCTTACCCACATTTAACACAGTGGCCCTTTGACCCAGCAGTTAGTGAATTTTAGTGAGCGTAGGAATTACCTGGGGGCTATGCTTTAAAATAGATTTTTAGGCCATACTTTCAGAATTGCTGAATCAATAGATCTGAATGGGACCCAACAGTCTTTTAAAAAATTATTTTAAATGAGTACTTCAGGTGGTTTGATAGAGGGAGTCTGAGGATTATGTTTTGATAATCACTGTTTTCTCTAGTCCTACTTACACAGGACCTTTTCTGACTGCTGTTACTAAGTTGATACCATATATGTCTGAAATCGGGTAGTCTGCAAGAAAAAAAGATATATTAAAAACACCAAAGAAGTATATATTGCTAAGAAAAACAGAGGACATGAATGAAGAAGAGAACAAGTGTACTGAGTGAAAAATTAGGAAAAGAATCCAAATTTCTTTTTGATCTACTGCCAAATTTATTTGATTCTGGTCAAGTGGCCTTGCTGCTTTTTGTTGTATAAAATAGAAAGTTAAAAAGTATGTGGAATTTTTCTGTAGTCAAAACCTCAAAATACAAGCGTTTTGGCGAGTTAGTCACATGGTGTTTCTGTAAATAGATTTTGGAAGTTTGTGGTCTGTAGTTTGGTCTTGGTTCATTTCATTGTAATAAGCTACCTTTGTAAAGTGGAAGACATGTTGTCTTCTAAGTAATCTCATTTACTTTTCTGCAGACACTATTTTTATACTGACCATCCTTATTCACTGATGGATCTTCTTCAATTGTTATTTCAGGAGAACAGTGAAGTGTTGGCACTTGTGAAAATGTGTTAAATTTAGGCAATTCTATCTCTGATTTACCATTTTGCTACACGTGGGCAAAGGTGAACTGGTGGGCCTAAGAATTCAACATTATTTCTTGCTCTTCTGACCCAGAAATACCTTGATTTTTACCCTCTATAATGTGTTAAAGAAGGCTTAGGAAGTGTTACATTAAAATGTTGTTAAATATAAAATTGCATAATCTTAGAATGTTAGAGTCTTTAGAGGGAATGGGTAGAGCAGTTCTTGAACACCATCTATAGCTGGGCTGGCTTTCACAATCACCTGTGGTGCTTTTAAAACAAGTAAACTCCTGGCCTGCTCAGGGAGATATGGTTCAGTAGGTTTGGGGTGGGGCCCAGAGATTTGAATTTTATAAAGGCTTTCTAGGTGATTACATAGTCAGCTAAGTTTTGGTACAATTTTCAGCTCAGTGTAAGAATGCTTTCTACAATATCCTAGACAAAGAGTTATCTAGACTTAACTTTGACAACTCCAACAGCAGATCTCTATTTTGTAAAGCAGTTTATTCCATTCCTTTTAAAGATTTGTCTGGACTCAGCTAAACTCCATTACCTTGTAATTCCCACCCATTAGTATTCTTCCTTTTGGAAAGAAGAGAGAGAAACTAAACTTTCAATTAGTAGTTACCATGTTACACTCAACTGTGCTATCTTTTTTTTACCTCTTTGTGGGCTTGAAAATATTAAACTAGTGTCCTAAACTGCAAAATGGATTATCAGAGTCCGTGTAAGCAATTATCAAAATGTGGATGGTGGACACAAGGGGACCCCTGAGGCCCTTTCAAGGGGTCTGAAAGTCAAAACTATTTTAATCATAATACTAAGGCGCTATTTGCCTTTTTCACAGTGTTGACATTTACCCTGAGGGTATAAAGCAATTTTGGACAAAACTGCTGGTACCTTAAACAAATCAGGGCAGTGACACCACATTGTATTAATAGTCATTGAATTTTTTTAATCATCACCACTCACAAGGAAAAAAAAAACTAGTTTAAATTAATAATGTAGATGAAACATTAAAATAATTTATTTTATTAATTCTTGATCGACATGATAAAATGGGAAGTATGCAGAAAGCATTTATGTTACATACCCAAGGACAGTGTTAACCTTGAGGAAAATCACTTGTGTGATTGAATTGCAAGTTGAACTAACTGCTTTTTTTTTTTTTCATAGAACATCCTTTTTACTTGAAAGAATGGCTAACAGACACACAATGGTTATTCAGACTTGGATGGTTGGCAGACATATTCTAAAAAATGAGCAAAGTGGCTGTGCCATTGTAAGAAAATTAACTGACACTGTTTGTTGTCATTAATAAAATTTGAGCTTTCAAGAGAAAATTAGTTGTTTGGAAAACTGGTATCCACCACCATGAGCTCAATGGCTTCCCAGTACTTAAAGCTTTTCTGATTAGACTGGTAATGATATGAACAAATTTGATTTTTAAAAATATTGAATAATGAAATACGTCAACATTTCAAAGATCTGCACAACACAGTGAACTGGTGTTTCCCAAATGAACAGATGCATTTAACAAAATCACGTATGGGTCAAAGATGAATTTAAAAACCAATGGGATTTAAAGTAACAGAATATAGCCCTGGCTGGTGTGGCTCAGTGAATTGAGTGCCAGCCTGTGAACCGAAAGGTCACTGGTTCAATTCCCAGTCAGGAACAAGCCTGGGTTGCAGGCTGGGTCACCAGCTGGGGGTGTGTGAGAGGCAAGTGATGGATAATGTCTCCTGCACATTGATGTTTCTCCCTTCTTTCTTCCTACCTCCATCTCTCTCTCTAAAAATAAATAAATAAAATATTTTAAAAAATTAAAGAATATAAAGTAACAATACAAAGAGTTAGTATTAGTATTCAGGTTTCAAATTACATGCTATAATTAACCTTTGAGAAACTATTACTTGTCAAATTTTGATATAGTATCAAAGAATAGCTACAATTACGTGGAAAGGCTACTAAAACACACTGCCTCTTTCTAACTTCATATTTGTGTGAAGATGGATATTTGTCACATACTTCCACCATATCAACATGTCACAGATTGAATGCAGTAACACCTATGAAAATACAGCTGTCTTTTATTAAACCAGGCATTTAAGAGATTTGTGAAAATACAAAACAGTGCCGGTCTTCAAATTCCTTTGTTTTGGTAAATATGCTTATATTTCAAAAGTATGTTATTTATGTTACCATGTAAATGATTTTTATTTAATCATATATTTTATTTTAAGTGAATTAATAATTTTTTTGATCTTTAGTTTCTAATGTGACAAATACTGATGTAAGCATAGCTCTTTGGGACTCTTAATTTTAGAAATATAAAGGAATCCTGAGACCAAAGAGTTCGATGATTTCTAAAGTTTGTTCCAACTAACCATCTTTAGAACATGCAACCATTTTAATGGTTCCTGTAAAATTGCTTAGCCAGTCTCTTCAGCCTACTTGTCAATGTCCCTTCTAAATGGTGGTCCTCAATACTGAAATTATATTGAAGATGTAGGTTGAACAGCATAGAATAAATAAATAGGCTATTATGAGTAGGCTTTAATAATAACCGTTTTTGGAGATCTTTAAAAATAGGAAAAATTCTTCTTTTTTAAAGAAATAGGTTTTTGTTACATGAAAGCAAAGTTTGGGACTAGGTGGTAGCATCTTAAAGTATCTTTCTTGACACTTCAGAAATACTCTTACTTTTGCTCTAAAAGATATAAATATCAATAACTAAACCCTAATTTTTCCATTCACTATAGTGATGTTCTTCGTTATTCACAATTGCATTTTTAAAATATTGGGCATTAACTTAGTATCAATACCTTTCATATTTCATTTTTTATAATCAATTCAAATGCTATGCAAACTAATCCAACCACCCTTTTGGTGCTTGAACCTTCTTGCTAAAGCAAATTTAAAAAAGAAGTGAGGGTAAAAAAAGAAATGGGTGTGGCTTAGAGTCAGCTTTAAGCAGGATTTAAAAATTTAGCTTGAAAGCTTTTAAAGTCTAATTATACAGGGAGGTGGCAGTGTTTTTATTTGCTGTTTACCTTTGATCTGTTACCTATTTTGAGGAGAGTGGGACATGCTTTTGTGAAAATGTTTATGGTTTCTTCATTTGATGTCAAGATATTTGTTTGAAGTTGCCTTGTAATTCAGAGGTTTTTGTCTGTGTAACTAATATTAATATTCGGCTTCTGCTGTCAGATTAATAGCAAGTTAGCCAGGATTTGGGTGACTACTTTTGAATGTATAAGTGATATATAAAATTTTAGAAATTGCTTTATTGTTTTGGGACAAATTAAACACATTAAATATAAAATATCTCAATCACACCAACTCATAAGTATAAGAAAGTAAAAATAAGCCTATATCTCATTCAATGTTAACATTTTTGTTAAATTTGATTTTACTTTGTGAAAGGTGTATGTGTGCATACACATTTGATTTTCTATAAATTTATTGGTTCTTACTATACATGTTGCTTTTTTATTCAACAATATATTACAGCCATGATTTTATATTAGTAAATATAGGTTTATATATAATTTTTATTGATTACAGGAATAATGTTATACGTATATGTCACAATTTACTTGTCCAGTTAGTAAGTTATTTCCAATTTTTGGCTGTTACAAAAATGCCATAGTGAACATACACACATTACAGGTATATATCTTTATTGTTGTTATTATTATTATTATTATTATTTGCAATTAGTCCCTAGAATAAGTTTTGCAAGTAGCA
The DNA here is from genome assembly GCA_004027735.1 of Carollia perspicillata. NCBI lineage: Eukaryota > Metazoa > Chordata > Mammalia > Chiroptera > Phyllostomidae > Carollia > Carollia perspicillata. Next base: position 14,527 of record PVKM010004921.1, read on the forward strand.
TAGCAAACTTAAAGGGGATCGACATTAGAAATTTTAACACTTATTGTCAAATTAACCATTCAGAGAAGTCGTACCCAATTTATAATCTCATCAATGGTACATGAAAGTTAATTTTTCCACATCTTCACCAATACTATTTTTTGACCAGTTTACAAAATATTTTGCCAATTATTGTGGGTGAAAATATTTATTTACATTTATTTGATGACCAAATAATCAGAAGCATGTCACTACCATGGTCAGATATAGTAGTCTGTGGCCATGTTGGATTATTGATTAAAAAATTCTTGAGAGGAAAGGCCATATTTATTTATTTGTTCTTTTAATTTTTAAATTGAGGTATAATCGACATAGTATAGCTGTAGGTGTACAATATAATGATTTTATTTATTTAAAATTTTTTGTGTGTTCAGACTGTTCAGTGCAGTCTCTACCTACTTGCTGAATGAATGAATGAATAAGCAAACAGAAAAATGGAACCATCTGTGGTTCTGAGGATTCATTTTACTTAACCAATTGCGGTTTTTCTAGAACAGATGGTGATTTGGTTTGTCATTTTCTTCTCTGTTCTTACTTACTTAGTTCTCTTCCTTATTTCTGTGCTACCCTCAGGCCAAAAGTGGCCACTTTCATTTTGGAAATGTCTTCTTCAGTGTAAACTTTTTTAGTTCTTAAAGATGTAGCTTACTTCAAGTTGCGCATTTATTTGTATGTATGTACATATTTATTGATAAAGATTTTATTTACTTAGTTTTAGAGAGAGGGGAAGGGAGGGAGAAAGAAAGGGAGAGAAACACTGACGTGAGAAACATCCACTGGTTGCCTCTCACGTGCCACCAACTGCTGACCTGGCTTGTCGCCCAGGCATGTGTCCCAATAGGGAATTGAACCAGCAACGTTTTGGTTTGCGGGACGAAGCCCAACTCCGTAAGCCACACCAGCACACCAGGCAGGGCAGTGTGTTAATTCTTGTGAGTTAATTCTTAACTCTTTGCCCATCGTAATATGTTGCTTGTTTATTCCTAAATTCTCTGCAGAAAGAAGTATGTATTAAATTCTTTTTGTTATAATAATGAACTCAGTGATTTTAGGAGCTTATACTTATTAATTGTTTGTTACAAAATTCACTAATAGTGTAAAGCAGTTGAAAATGAGATTCAGAGCTGCTTTTAACATATGTAGTAAGACTGGATTTATATGACAAATGAGATTTATTGACTTCATATTAATGCACATTAAAATATTCTTTACCCCGAATGTCTGGAATTTGAATTGTTCCAAATTTAAAATATTCCCAGAGTTAGAGATCTTAACTCTTAGAGTCTAATGATTGGGAAAAGAAAAGCTACACATAGCCACAATATTTTCTGCATGCACTTTATCTCCCACCATTTAAATGCAAATGAAGGAATGAGATGTATTGCATTATGTCACATAATTTCAATCCATGCTTTAAAAAAATATTTGCTAGAAGGATAAGGTGTGATTATTTTGGAAATGTACAAGTACTTAAAAACCCTTTTGGATTCTTCCAGAGTTTAGGCTTTGGATATACAGCATTTTGCTATCGATTTATTTTGTGAATAACTTCAAAGCTATAATTTATCATTCAAGATAGGATAAAATATGAGAAAAATTTGTAGCAGAACCAGTGTGCTTTGCTGGCTTTGCATAGTACACAGAGTGTGTCCACATAGAGTTGTGTGATGTCCCAGATAAAACTGCTCTCCTGGATCCTACGACATCAGAAAGCCATGAGGAGGAGAAGGATGTAGTACTAAAAATAAATGACAGAGCTACATTCCCCTGGCCAGACTCTCCAGTACTTCTCAGGTCCATGGAAGTAGGCATTACCGACCTAGTTGCTGGAAACTGGATTGGGGAAGGCCTGAGATACCATTCCCTACAAAGAGAAAGAGGTCTGTTGAAGAAACCTAATGGGTAATTCACCATTGATACTTAAAGCTCTCCAAAAAACCAGGACAGATTCATTATCTATCAGCCCTACTCGAAAATACAATAAATTCTCTGGTCTTTTAGGAAGAAGCGTATTTTAGGAGCTAGGGAAAGACTGAGTTAGATATTTGTTTTGTATCTCAACTTAATTCAGGTGCCATACCTAATTTATTATGGCCATTTGTGCTGTAAGTGCAACATTGGTTCCTACAAATGATGTTAATCAAGATTCTATTTTTTTTTTCAGAATGAATTTTATTTAAATTTAGTTTGGTAACTAGGTTAACTAAGCTAGATATTTACTGGCCACATTTTTAAAAAGTGAGGATTGAATCAAACCAATCCCTAGAGTCTAAGAAAGTTTCTGACCTAAATTAGGAACCTAAGCTCCATTATTATTTTCAGTTGAACACTGCTTATAGCCATCCTCACATTTGGGAAAGAATACGGCCTTTGCAACAAAGTTTCTTTGTTTTCATGGAACTAAAAATGTGCTGTATTTAGACCAAACAATAAAAATAAACTACCAAACTACCTTCTAATGCATGGGGGTTCTGGAGAGAGGAAACCATAGATATTTAGAGGCATATAGTGACTCATTGTGCTAGTTAAACTTTTTACAAGGCTAGCCCTGTGTGTTTGAGTTGCATCTGTTACCTCTTCAGTCAGAATTAAAATGTGTGCAAGCAAAAGAATTTTGGATTGAGTCATAGCTCATACAGAATGCATTGTATACATTGTGTATAACCTAAGAGTCTAAATGGGTTCCACACTTTAGGTAGAACAAAAACTTCATCCTTTCATGTTTATTTCACCTACAAGGTGTTCTTGTTGAAGGCAACCAAGATATTTTCTGTGAAGCTAATTCATTTTAACTTGCAGACATAAATTAAACACGTTTTACAAATGTAATTTGTAAGCCTTTATTTCCCTTTTAAAAAAGACATTTTTTCTTTTGTTTTTACTTATGCTTTTAAACACCAACTTCATTACTGACAACTTTTTTAAAAAGCGATAGTGGCTGGAGATATTGTATTCTTAGCAGTAGAACAATGAAATAATTGTTTCTTTTGTTATTACCATCTTAGAAAAAGTTGTTAGAGTAGATGGGGACAACTGCCTGAGTCAAAAACAGTATGATATGTAGTCAGAATGTATACTTCTTTAATAAAACATATAAAGGCAATTTACTTAACCTTTTCATTTCATTTTCTGTCTAAATTTTCAGGTCACTTTCATGAATTCAAAGGCAATTTACCAGTGATTTCTGGGTGCTGGGGCTGATTTTTTTTTCATATTTGTAAGTATTGGTTTATTTATTACTCTTCTCATTGTGTAATGAAAGTTATACTTTGTAAACAAGTTCTTAACTCCTTTTGTGTGTGAATTTTTATTAGGTTTTTGTGTTTTTAAAGTGTTATTTATTTTTTTGTGTGTTTTCTTAAGGGGAATATAGAAAAAAATTTCAGCTGATGAGAAAAAAGCCTCAGTTTGTTGTGATTTCCATTGAAACAACACAATGGCAGGGCCCATTAAAGTCAGCTGAAAGAATAAATATCTTACTTTTTGAAGATGGGGCTCAATTGTAGGAATGAATTACTTTAAAGGGGGGCTAGTCTATATGCACATGGATAATTTACCCTGGTAAATTCTTACAGTCTACTGCACGTCTGGATTGAAAAGTGCCCTGTGCATAGCATAGGCTCACAGAAAAGATGTGAGCTGATACAGAATTCAAAGAACTACCAGTATAGGAGGATTATGTGCTAAGGAACTAAAGACTCATGTAGTAAATGTATAATATATGTCAGATTAGGGGTATTCCTGCTTTCTTCACAATCCCCCAAACAATATTAACTAAGATACTTTTTCTGAGGAAAGAAGGTAAATTTCAAGAAAAAATTGAATGAAACTTAGTGATCAGTTAAAGTACTTTGGATTGTTTTATGCATATATCTGTTAATATAGAAGTAGTTTAAAGTATGTGGCAGGTATTAAACATGTCTGTAAAAAGATACTGTATTTGGGTACAGTCTAAAATACATTTATGTGTGTACCATGTTGCAAACCATTGTCATCTAAAGGGCTATTTTACATTTGGTAATAACAAAGACATAGAATATTTTCCTGTTAGTGTACCCCTATAAAGGAGTTTTAGAGAATATATGTCTAGGAAAGTATTTTTTTTAAAGTAACATTATAAATAAGATTATAAATTACTCAGTATTTAAGCAAAGAGCAGCCAAAATTTATTTGAAACCAGCTTTACCTTTCTTTTAGTAATAGCAGTGATTGGGGCTGGCATTTAGAATGAATCTTTAAAAAATGGACATAATGTTTAATATAGTTTAATACATTTTATATATTTTTAATGTTTTAAGAATAAGATGTTATTTTTATGAAACTGTCAATTCACATATTATTTTGCTGACTTAATTCTAATGTAAAACAAAATACTAAACTACATGGTTCATTTGGATTAAATATAAGCTTTTAATTTGTGCAGGGTATCATAGTGAGGATTAGGAGGCAAAGAAGATGGAGAAAGACATGTAAAGTATCTTGAAGGGCTCTCAAGAAAAAGGATGATTCTAAGGAGCTCAGCTTATCCTGCTAGAAATCTGAGTGAAGGGGAATAATTTTGAACTGTCCTAATCTTATCGTAGTTTCTTTATCTTTTCTTTTACTTCCTTTCTCTCTCCTCTCATATCATTCCCTTAGTAAGTTTTTAAGATGATTAAATTAAAAAAATGACAAATGCAAAATAATTACTGGCATTTTAACTAAGATGGCCTTCATTGAAATATAATTTACATTTGTTATCACCTAAAGACTCTTTCCTGAATTCTTTACTCCCTACCCCAATTGTACAGACTAATTTGAAAGAAGGTGATCCAAGTAGCTGAGATTTTTCTTGTGATCTAACAAAAAGATGCTAAAAATAGAAGAAGGAACACTATGGGTATAGTTTTCATACGGTTATTTCTGCAGTTCAACTTCAGATTTTGTCCTCATCACTTAGGCAAAAGTAATGCTAATCATTTGGGCCTAAAGTAATTGTTTTTCAGTCTAGTCATATGCTAGTTTAGGGCATGGGCTTTGTTGTCCTTTGATTGGTGGTCTCAGGCTTCGTTAGGGTCAGCTTCTGACTGTGGAACCTTCTTATTAAAGAAATGTAGAGGGATACTGTGACTAAGATAAGTCGGATAAAATTAACATGGCATCCAGAATGCTTGAGTTCCTATTTCTTTCAATTATTGCTGAAACTGTCTATCACTTACACTGAATGATGAGGCAGCTAAAATAAAATAAAAGTATTTATCTAGTCTGGCTTAAGAACAAGCAAACAGGATCGGTGACAATGGCTTCTTTTAGGAACTTTAATTTCCATGTCCTGGAACTGCTTATTTGCTACATGATCTAAAGCAGAAAGTTATACCTCATGGCCATGGGAAGGTTTCTTACTAAGGTGTGCAGAAGCCGGTCTGTGAGATAAGGAAGGTTGGATATTGTTTTGCACATCCATAATGAATGGGCCACACCAAGGGTGTGTGAGAACCGATTGGAATCTTACCTACTCACATCTACTACCTGGGTCAGAAGAGGAAAACACTGTGAAGGAAAATGGCTATCTTTGCAGAAGCTCGAAGCATCTTACCATAGGGTTTTTTTTTTTTCTCTTGAAAAAAGAAAACCACCCTTTTCTTTTCTCAAAGTAGTCATTGTTAACAAGACTTAACAAGTCATTGTTAACAAGACCATGTTGATATCCCACATTTAGGTTTTTTTATCTCTAATTAAAAAATAATTATGGAATTCTAACCATTCAATTTTACCAGGGCAAAAAATAAAACAAAATAGAAATAGATTATTAAATAACCTGCTTTTTCAGGTTACCCAAACCTTTTTTGTGATCTGAAAATAAATTACATTTTATAAAATTCTATCTCTATTTATGGTCTCTCATAGCAACCTTTTCCCTTAAAGAAGGTACAAAAAGTATTTTATTGTCTGGTACAAAAAGTGATTATTGCTTAGCTCATGCTCAAGGCAATAGTAATAACAATATTTTAAGTTGGTGTAACTTGTTTTTGCAGTGCCTCTGTGAAGTGAGTAGGAATTATTCTAATTTTTGCAGAGTAGCAGGACTTAACTTTTCAGTGCTCTTTCCTAATATCCAGCTGTCCGCTCTCACGGAGTGTTTTAGCTCTCTTCGGTTGTCAGTGATCACTGTCTCAGTCTCCACTTGATTGCCGTAGGAATATTTTTGAAAAGTTGGGGTAGAGTAAGTTAAGGAGGAGATTGAAGAGAGCCTTCCACCACTTTACTTTCTTAGCTTCCTGGATCATTTGCTCCACCCTGACATTTGCCTGTCTCCCTTTTCCCAGACTATCACAGGCCATGCTTCTGCTGAAATTTTTGAATTGCATAAAATTTTAGGAAACAAACAAACAAAAAATCACAAATTCATCTCTTTGTGGTATTTTTAAATGGAAAGAAATCTATTTCAAACTGAGCATAGCTCAGTCCAAAGCTCCGTCAGTGAAAACATCTGTGATTTTTATGGACAAGTAGGTCTAAGTGCATTATCTTTAAAAAATATTATTCCAGGCTAATCTTGACATAGAGCAGGTAAATAAAAAAGATGAGCTGTGAAAATCCACAAACAGGGCTTGAATGCCATTTTCCATGACAACGGGAGCTGCCCCATGAAAGCATTAACGCTGGGAATGTAAGGAATTTAAAATTGTGCCCTCTCAGTTTTACAGTTGTGTGCTCATGTTAATTAGAGATATACTGACATTTGAAGTATCTACATTAATACACACAGCTACTATACATTTGTGAACTGTGGTTAGAAATCTACTTTAATTGAAAGCAGTTCGCTAATCTGGATGTGTATATCCATTACATTTTAAGCTTTTAAAGTTTTATATACTAGTGCCCTTGGACACTTGTTCTTTCTGCTTACTTCACTTTCTGTTTCTAATTTATACCTGAAAAAGTAGCCTGGCCTATTTTTAATCTTAGCTGTGTTTTAGAGCAATATTGTTGGAATTTTGAGAAAAAATATTTTTAATAGTGTCCTTTACTTGCTGTAGTTTGAATCTTTCTTCCCTCTCTGACTTTCTAAATTGTTGGTTTTTCTTGCAAACCTTTAAGAAGACCTGGCATGGAAATAAGGTAGGATTTAGGTTTATGGAGTTTGTTTCACTGGCTTTAAGCTCTAAAAAGCTACTCTTCATGGTCACATTATGGTTTTCTCTAGAAAAGCCCACATTAGAGACCTTGATGGGATGAACAGTGTAGAGACATTCTGGTTTTTCTAGAGTAGCTGAATTTAATCCTTCTTTCTTGATGTCAAGCCACATATCTTAATCTGTGATTTGCAAACATAGTCACAGTAGCTTGATGACTTCTTGAGGTCATCTTTTAACTCTAGAGGTTTTTGCTTTGTCTTACACTTAAAGGAAGACTTGTCATCTCTTTTTTGCAAGCTTGTATTTCTTAAGAATCTGCCTGTCAGGATTTTTAACTTAATTGTTTTGTGTGTGTTGTCTAATGAAACACCCACACTTATTTTTGGACCAGTCTCTGAATATTACACAAGACCAGTTAGAATGAAGCTTCCTTTTTGTTGCACCAGAACAAACTGCTCTAAAAAGTTTGTAATACTCTGTACTTGTTTCATTAAACCATTTTACTGGCACCATTAAACCACTGAAACCTGGGACCATTAAAACTTACTCAGTACTATTATTATTATTAAGGCCTATTTTTGCCCTTTATTACTTTTTCACTGTACTAAGTTCCTCTGTTTTTATTCTTTCATGATGCTTACTACATATTGTGCCATCGCAGCAAATTTTGGAAATTTTAAGTTAATTGCTCAATTATCAGTGATAGTCATGAAGCACTTGAAACTTGCACAGTGGTAGACTTAAAAATTTCAAAATAAGTTGGTGTGTCATAATCTTAAGTGTGAAGCATGCCAATATCTGCAGACATAAAAATATACTGCCTGAGCTCGGCATTTCAGGGAAGACTAAAACCGACTCTTAAAATCAGGGCTTTTGCCTGGCACTGAAGTGTGTCATCTTTGCTCATTTCAAACAACATGTCTAAATTTGATCCTGGTTTACTTTTCAAGCCTAAAAATTTGGTCATGGTTATAAAGGAAAAGGGAAGTAAACTATTGATCCTGTTTGAATGTCTTGCTGGAACCTCATGGTCATGATATTCACTGTAAAGTGGAATTTGGTGTGAGGTAGATCTGTGCTGGATGCCAATCAAGGAGGCTGACTTACTAAAGAAGAGAATGACCTCTTTATAATGTTTCTTTACTCATGAGGGAATCCTCTAATCAGAGGACAGTGTTACAGTGAAGGCAGTATTTTGATGATTTATTTATATTGAAAAAACCCGATAAGAACAATGACACTTAGGAGACTTATTTTGAATCCTACACAATAATACTCTCAGATGCCTTTAAGATAACTTACACATTATGGAAAAATAATTATTGTAACTCATTTGGCAACTAGGCAAATTATCATTAAATTTTGCATTAGTATTCAGTTTCGGGTTTTCTCTAAACTAATATAGTGCCAACAGCTCTTTTTTTGATGCTATTATGGTTCTTTTACATTTTTATAGTATTGTAGTAAAGCTGAATTTACTGGCTACATTTGAAGGTGGAGTAGAGCAATACAAGAGTCAACATTAAAGTGATTCAGTGCCCTTTGGAGAAAAATTCTTTTTAACTTGAGATTGGAAACAATGTGGGGCTTGGGGATAGTTTAAGAGTGGCTAATAAATTTGAATATTCCCCCCCAAAGCTGTTCTCTCAACCTGTTTTAACCAAGAAAATAGGCTTAATCATCTTCCAGTATTCTTATACAACTGCCATTAATATTTAAAGGTATTAAAAATATATACAGAGAAGGGGAAATAAAGCCATAATTTGAACTGGTGGTGGCCTTTAATATAAGGAAGTGAAGGACTATCAATAAATATAGTAATTATGCACAGCTAGCTATTATTTTATAATGTAATGATCTATTAGATGTAAAATATAAATGGTCCATAACTCAGTAGAAAGCAAAGTCATTGACTTAAACATTTATATAGAAATACTTTAGTAACTATTCAGTTTATAAAGATTGTTTGAATAATTAACAAATTCCAGTTCTTTTTGTTGTATGCTTGTCTCTACATATGACTTTCAGCATATAGTTTCATTTGAAGGACATATTCATGTTATCTCAGGGCATGGGTATAAATGTTTACATTTCAACAAATTTTTTCCAGCTCCAAACATCAAAATGTGAGTTAAATATTGCCTGTAAAGATAAAAACATTTTCTGTGTTCTCTTTCTCTTTCTTTCTCTCTTTTTCCTCACTTCTCTTCTTCTCTGCCCTCCCTTCCCCTCTCCTCTTCTTGTACTCTGTTTCTCCCTCTCCCTCCCTTTCCCTCTCCATCCCTCACCCTTGTCTGATTCGAACACACCATCTGTTTGACTTCAGAACGTTATCTCTCTGATTCTACAACACCAGCAGGGTTTCAGTTTATTTAGAAATTTTTTTTATTGTGAACTTATCTGATAAAATTTCTATAGGTTCAGCTGTGTCAGAGCACCTCAAATCTGTTTACATCTTTGTCTGAGAACTCATATTTTGCTCTGAGATTGAATGCAATAAAAGAAAGGCCCGTCTTGTCTTTTTCTCATCCTCTTAGAATATTGCACAATTTTATGCTAACAGTTCTCTCCAGAAACACAGATTTCATGCTCTAGGTTTTTGGGTTTCTGTTCTTACAGAAAGAGAATGCCTTTCTCTCTTCTCCGAGATTATCTTTTCACTTAGGTCCTTGTGCTGCTGTATTGACTTCCAGTAGTGGTCACAGTGATTGCTGTTTGCCCTGCTCAGTTTTTTTCTGGAGGAGACATGTGTCACTCATATTTAGAGAGAGTCTGTAGGAAGAGCTGGGCTCAAACCAAGGAAGTGTTATCTTGGCAGGTGCTGGGTACTGGGGCTTGGTTTGCTCATTAAACCAGTGACCTTACCTCATTTTTTACTGCTTGAATTTTTCCTTGTTATTAATAAATATTATTTTCAAGAAGTTTTTTAATATTGGTTTTTGCATAACACCAGTGACCATTTTTATTTCCTTTTATTCCAGGTGAAATCTTTTTTAAAAAGCCTTAATGTGCCTTTCTATTCTATTTCCCAGGAGGGGTGGCAGTGTAAGCGTGTTGAGAGTAAGTGCAAAGTTTGTCTCTTCTCATAATACAGAGAGGTGTCATTGTATCTGGGCTCTCAGTAGTATGATATAGTCTTGCATGCATATATTTTGAGGCTGTGTAGGTGTGGTTGGGTCAAACAGGAAGTGTGTGTCTCCTAGATATATTAGATAGATATATATTTCAATCTTGATGTCTACTTAAGTATCCTATATCAACTCCCAAGAAGGTACAAGAAACAGATTTCTGTGATGTAAAGAAATAACCATCTTAACTGGACCAAATTGTCAACCTTGGAAATTCTGACCATATGGAATTTATCATTTGAAGCAGTCTAGCATACTTGGAACTTAGTATCTTAATGAGGACTGATCTGACCCAAAAGCATCCTCATGCTGGATGGTATAATCAGTGGCCAATCTAATGCCTAACTTGCTCCCTGAGAATTATTTAAGGATGTATTCCCAGTTACAACAAATCCTTTCTTGGGTAGCATATATTTTCTTCCCAGGAGACTGCTTAGTATCTGTTGGAAATCAATTCAACTTCACAAATATATAGTGAGTACTGACTATATTTAAAGCACAGTTAGATGCTGCATTGGGAACAAATGAACAAGAACAAAGTTCCCACTATTAATAACCTTGGAATCTAGACATAATTATTGAACCTTATTGTTTTGTGTGTCCCTAGTGTCTAACTTAGTGCATGACTCAAAGGAGGAGTTAATGCATGTTAATTAAGTTGCATTGATTATTGCAGAGGAGATAAGCAGAGGAGAGATATAATTCCCCATACAGAATATGTTAAGTGTCTTAATAAAGTCAAAAAGAGCATGCTGAGGGTTCAAAAGAGTTAAAGGTATGTCCCTTTAAGAAGGGGCTGAAGAAGCAGGCTTTTTGATTTTCTTTGAGAGTTGAGTAGAATTTTGTCAGTGAAATGGATGAAAGGATGAAGAGAGAGGAATATCTTAGTAGTGAGGGGAATAGCAGGAACATGGAACAAACAAATAGAAGCAGGGAAAAATGGGATAGGTAACAAGGAGAAATACAGTTTGATTGAGGTGTAGGTTATGTATAAGCTAGAATATTTAGTGTAATCATATTGTGGCCCATCAGGCTGAGTTAAGTCACTTGCTAGATCTTTGGAAGACATCACAACCAAATATCCAGTTGTAAGGCAAAAGATTTGCTTTTGAAAAATTAGTTCAGCTAGCAGAGTGATTAGTGGGAAAAAAAAGACTTGAGACTTTTGGTCAAGTTGGAGGCACAGGTAGACATACTTTGCCTCCTTGTCCAACCACAAAAAGGAATTACAACTAAATCTCAAAACAAGTAACACCCAGAACTGTCAGAAAATTGATCTATATGGAAGTCCAACAATGAGGATTTAAAGAAGCTACATTCATTCAGATGGGTAGGAAGGGCAGAGACATGGAGATGGGTTAGAGAGGTGAGAGGAGGTGTGTGTGACATGGAGAAACAGCAGCAGAATGGGTGCAGGTGGTTCCATGTTCACATGTCATGGATAAAAATCACGAACAGGAGTGAGCAATCCCAGCCCCAGGCCAGACTGCACAGTCCAGGGCTCTAGCACCGGGAAGATAAATCCCCATAACTTCTGGATGTAAAAAGCAATGGGGGTTGGGGTAGCAGAGGAAACTGCCAGATTTTCAGGAAACTTTGCTTAAAGGGTCTGGATGGTTTAAAATGTGTGCAAACCCACCCACTCTGGGATTCAACACTAGGACAACAGCTGGAAGGGAGTCAGTCACATATGGGAGGTGGCTGAAGTGATGGATATAAGGCAAGTGCTAGCAAAACCCTGGAAGCCAGGCAGTAGCACCGTCCCCTCTCAGAGCCCTTCCCCAACAAAGAGCCACAAAGTGGTGAAGTGGGTTGCTCCACCATGGCAATTACCTAAGGCTCTGCCCCACATGATTGACAGGTGCCTTTTATAGGGAGTCAAAGCAGCTCTACCTACCACACAGAAACAAACATAGGGAGGCTGCCAGATTGAGGAGACAAAGAAATATGGCCCAAATGAAAGAATAGAACAAAACTCCAGAAAAAGAACTAAACAAAATGGAGATAGCCAACCTATCAGATGGAGAGTTCAAAACACCAGTGATCAGGATGCTCAGAGAACTCCTTGAATATGGCAACAACATAAAGAAAGAAATGAAGGTTACACTAAGTGAAATAAAGAAAAATCTACAGAGAATCAACAGAGAAGGGAAGGAAGGTGGGATATAAATCAATGATTTGGAACATGAGGAAGAAATAAACATTCACCCAGAACAGAAAGAAGAAACAAGAATTCAAAAAATTGAAGATAGTATCAGAAGATTCTGGGACATCTCCAAACATGCCAATATCCGAATAATAAGTATGCCAGAAGGAGAAGAGGAAGAACAAGAAATTGAAAACTTACTTGAATAAATAATGAAAGAAAGCTTCCCTAATTTGATGAAGGAAATAGGCATACACGTCCAGGAAGCACAGAGAGTCCCAAACAAGTTGGACCCAAAGAGGATCACATCAAGACACATCATCATTAAAATGCCAAAGGTTAAAGATAAAGAGAGAATCTTAAAAGCAGCAAGAGAAAAGCAGAGAGTTACCTACAAAGGAGTTCCTGTAAGACTATCAGCAGATTTCTCAAAAGAAACTTTGTAGACAAGAAGGGACTGGCAAGAAGTATTCAAAGTGATGGAAAGCAAGGACCTTTAATCTAGATTACTGTGTCCAGCAAAGCTATCATTTAGAATGGAAGGACAGATAAAGTGCTTTCTAGGCAAGGTAACACTAAAGGAATTCATCATCACCAAGCCATTGTTACACGAAATGTTAAAGGGACTTATTTAAGAAAAGGAAGATTAAAACTATGAACATTAAAAAGGCAACAAATTCACACCTATCAACAACTGAATGTAACAAAACAAAACAAACTAAGTAAACAACCATAACAGGAACAGAATCATAGATACTGAGATCATTTGGAGGGTTATCTATCAGCTGGGAGAGGGAAGGGGGGAAATGGGGAAAAAGATGCAGGGATTAAAAAGCATTATTGGTAGGCACAAAGTAGACAGGGGATGTTAAGAATAATATAGGAAATGGGGAAGCCAAAGAACTTATATTCATGACCTATAGACATGAACTAAAAGGGGGGATTGCTGGAGGGAAGGGGCATACTGGGCAGAGGAGGGCAAAGGGGGGAAATTGGGACAACTGTAATAACAATAAAATATCCTTTAAAAAGATGAACTAGAGAAACAGCTAGTTAGGGCTATTGCAATAGTTCCAGAAGGAGGTAAAAAGTTTAAACAAGGATGGATATTTTGGGAACAGAAGGTTAGGAACAGAAAGAAGAGACTTTTCCAATGTAGGATCAATCAGACTGATCATGCTATATGTGGTAAAGAGCATGAGGGAAAGAAAGGAGGCAAAATGACTCCTATTGGCTTTCCTTTTTCCTGTTTTTCATCATAGCACTGATTTTTAGAGAAAGCAGAAGGAAATGATCATGCTAATTTTCTCTTGTCAATATTCAAATCCCTTGCCATCTCATTGGTTAAATACTCATTGAAAATTAAGGATATTTTATTCTTCTCTTGGATGACTGGGAGGAACATGTGTTTTTAGAGGAATGAGAATATGCCTAAAGGTAAAATTACTTTGAGGATTTAGAGGCATAATATAAACACAAAAGATATTAACACTAGTTCAAGTACGCAGGCAGGGCCTTGCTGATTTCAGAGACATAAGATGAAACTTGGCTACTATGACTGGGAGAAATGAAGATACTTGAGGTTATGGCTTTCCTATCAGGTAGCTGTCACGTAGGGATTAGCTTCTAACATCTGTGAGGAGTAAAATAGGTGCACATGAAGTTTAGTTACTTTAAAATTCCCTCAGATAAGTGATGGCTACGACTCCCTGGTTATATTGCTATAGTCTGTCCTTCTCCATAGAAGGTATAGTTGCAGCAAATTATATACTTAGCATATAGGCCCCCTTACTTGTCTCTTTCAAGGGAAAAGGAAATAGTGCAGGAAAATACAGTTAAGCATAACAAAAGACTTATTTAAATAAAAGTTTTAAAAATAGACTTTTTCAAGAGTCTTATTACCTTGTAATTCTTATTACCTTATCAGGCTAACATTCATTCATGTCTTTATTCATTCTCTCAATAAAAATATGTATTCAGGATGCCTCTAGACGTGAGGTGTAGTTTAAAATGGGAAAGGAAGAATTAGTCCTCAGGAATTTATCATTTATTTGTGGGAAGAAGTGAAATACACTTACATGAAAAAGAACAAAAAGGTGACGGACACAAAACCTAGCAATTCCAACCCTTCACTGTCAGTTTGTGTAAGTCTTTTCTTCTGAGGTGGGTCTCTTGTAGGCAGCATATGTGTGGGTCATGTTTTATCCATTCAGCTATCCTATGTCTTTCGATTGGAGCATTAACTTATTTACATTTAAGATTATTATTGATAGGTGTTTATTCATAGACATTTTTCCCCTTTGTACCTGTGTTCCTCTATCTCTCTCTTTTTCTTCATCTTCTTAAAGCAGTCCCTTTAGCATCTTGCCAGGCTGGTTTGATGGAGGTGTATTCTTTCAGCCTTCTTTTGTCTGGGGAGCTCCTTATTTGGCCTTCCATTTTAATTGAGAGCCTTGCTGGGTAGAGTAGTCTTGGTTGCAGGCCTTTGCTTTTCATTACTTGGAATATTTCTTGCCATTCCCTTCTGGCTTATAGTGTTTCCATTGAGAAGGCAGCTGCTAGCCTTATCAGGGTTCCCTTTCATGTTGCTTCCTGTTTCTTTCTTGCTGCCTTTGAGATTCTCTCTTTGTCTTTGAATTTTTGCCACTTTAATGATGATGTGTCTTGGAGTGTCTCTCTTTGGGTTCCTCTTGATTGGGACCCTCGGATAAGTGATGACTATGACTCCCTAGTTACATTGCTATAGTCTGTCCTTCTCTATAGAAGGTATAGTTCTTGGACTTGTGTGACTTTTTCTCTGGTCAAATTAGGAAAGTTTTCCATCATTACTTTTTCAAATAGGTTTTCTATCCCTTGCTCCTCCTCCTGGTATCCCTGTGATACAGATATTATTATGTTTCATGTTGCCCTACAGTTCCCTTAACCCCTCTTCATTCTTTCTGTATCTTTTTTCCAGGATTTTATTTTTTACCTTGTCCTCCAGCTTGTTGATTTGATCCTTTGCTTCATCTAGCCTGTGTTTGATTCCTTTTACTGTGTTCTTCAATTCAAAAATTGTATTCTTCATTTCCTCTTGTCTCTTGTTGACCTGACAATTCCACTGCTGTAGTTATACCCTAAAAACCCTGAAACACCAATTCCAGAGACCCTATGCACTACAATGTTCACAGCAGCACAATTCACAATAGCCAAGTGTTGGAAATAACCTAAGTGCTCATCAGTAAACGAGTGAATCAAAAAACAATGGTATATTTATGCAACAGAATACTGTACAAAAGAAAGAAAGAAGAAGCTCCAACCCTTCAAGACAGCATGGATGGATCTGGAGAGCATTATGGTAAATGAAATAAGCCAGATGATGAAAAGACAAATACCATATGATCTCACCTATAAGTGGAACCTAATCAACAAAACAAGCAAGCGAAATATAACCAGAGACATTGAAATAAAAAACAAACTGATAGTAACCAGCGGGAAGGGTGGAGGGCAATAACAGGAAAGATGGGGAAGGGTCATTGAGGAACATGTATAAAGGACCCACGGACAAAGCCAAAGGTGCGGAGGAGTGAGGGTGAGAGGTGGGGGTGGGCGGGGGTGGAGGGAATGTGGTAGGGGGAAAATGGGGACAACTGTGCTTGAACAACAATTAAAAAACAAAACAAAACAAAACAGCCTGGCTGGTGTAGCTCAGTGGATTGAGCGTGGGCCTGCGAGCCAAATGATCACGGTTCGATTCCCAGTCAGGGCACATGCCTTTGTTGCAGGCCAGTTCCCAGCGGGGGATGCACGAGAAGCAACCATACATTGATATTTCTCTCCCTCTCTCCTTCTCTTCCCCTCTAAAATAAATAAATAAAATCTTAAAAACAAACAAACAAAAACAAAACCAAAGCAAAGCCTAACAATTCCTTCCTGGGAAATGCTTTGGTGGAAGGAATGTTGTTATTGTTTCTTCTTGGAGACCTGGCATGGCTGATCATCTTCATTGTCTACTCAGCTGTATGCACCTCAGCCTCCTGACACACTGAGGCCCTTGTCATCACTTCAATAAAGGGTGCTCTTTCGTAACCTGTATATGACAAATATCTGTCTCACTTGTGCCTAGCAAGTAGTGCATAATAGGTTCTATGAACAAATTATAGAAACTCAACCTTTCATACATCCAATCAATTAAAATATTTTAGGTAAAATTTTAAAAAAAATTTTGAATATCATATAGGGAATATAAAATCTATTATTTTTCCATGTCATGGGCTTTGGATAGGCTTCTTTGGAGCCTTTCAACCCTTTGGAGGGTTTTGATACTTTAAAACCCTCCAAATATCTTTTGAGTGTCTTCTGTGCGTCAGAATTATATTAGATATTTCATATTTTAGAATATAGCAAATGTTCATGGATTTGGAGAAAAAATGTGGTTAAAATGTCAATACTACCAAAAGCAATTTATAGATTCAGTGTAATGCATATCAAGATTCCCAATGACATTTTTACAGAAGTAGGAGAAAAATGCTCCTAAAGTTTATATGGAACTACAAAAAACCCTGAATAGCCAAAGACATCTTGAGAAAGAGGAACAAAGTAGAAGGCATTATACTCTTTGCTCTTAAGCAATACTAATCAAAACAGTATGGTACTGGCATCAAATAGACCAATGGAACAGAATTGAGAGTTGAGAAAAACCCAAGCATTTATGGTCAGCTATATCTGACAAGGGAGCCAAGAATACACAATTGAGAAAAAACAGTCTCTTCAATAAATGGTGTTCGAATAATTGGATATTCACATGTAATAGAATGAAAATGGATCCCTATCTTATACTACTCAAAAAATTAGATTAAGACTTAATAGACTTAACCTATTTTACAAAATAGATTAAGACTTAAATGTAGGACCTGAAACCATGAAACACCTAGAAGAAAACATAGTAATAAAACTCAACAAGGGTATAGGTAATGATATTGTAGATATGACACCTAAACATAAACAATAAAATAAAAAAATAAACAAGTGGGCATGCATCAAACTAAAACGATTCTGTACAGCAAAGGAAACCATAAATAGAGTGAAAAGACAACTGATAGAATGAGAAAAGTTATTTTTCAACCATATATCTCAAAATATGTGAAGAACTCATACAACTCAAGAGCATTAGACCAAATAACCCAATATGAATGGGCAAAGGACCTGAATAGACATTTTTCCAAAGATATACAGATGACCAATAGGCATGTGAAAAGATACTCAACATTTTCTGACATTAGGGAAATGTAAATTAAATCCACAATGAGATATGACCTCATGACTGTTAGAATGCCCATGATCAAAAAGACAAGAGATAACACACTGATGTAGATGTGGAGAAAGGGGAATCCTTGTTCATGGGACTGTATATTGGTACAGCCATTATGGAAAACAGTATGGAGGATGCTCAAAAAATTTAAAATAGAACTATCATATAATCCAGCAATTTCACTTCTGGGAATATATCTGAAGGAAATGAAAACACAAACTTGAAAATACACCTGCACCCCCATGATCGTAGAAGCATTTTTTACAATAGCCAAGACATGAAATTAACCTAAGTGTCCACTGATAAATAGATGGATAAAGAAGTTGTGGTATACACAATGGAAATTATTTAGTCTTAAGAAATGAGGAAATCCTACCATTTGTGACTAGATCTTGAAGGCATTGTGTTAAGTGAAATAAGTCATACAGAGAAAGACAAATATTTGTCACCTTTTAAATTTGTATGATGTCACTTATATGTGGAATCTAAAAAAGAAAGGAAGAAAGAAAAGAATGAAACCCCTCTCAACCCAACTCGTAGATAACGAGATTAGACATTTGGTTACCAGTGGCAGAGGGTTGGGGGAGGAGGAGTCGGAGGAAGGTGGTAAAAACATACAAATTTCCAGTTATAGCATAAGTAGCATAGATGTAATGTACAACATGATGACTATGGTTAACACTGCTATATAATATATAGAATAGTTGTTAAGAGAAAAATTCCTAAGAGTTCTCATCACAAGGAGAATTTTTTCTTTTTCTTCTTTCTTTGTATTGTATCTATATGAGCTGATGCTGAACCTACTGTGATAATCATTTCACAATAGAGGCATACCTCACTTTACTGTGCATTACAGATGTTACATTTTTTACAAATTGAAGGTAAGACATCACATCAATGAAAGATTATGACCTGATTTATTGCAAGACTCACTTTATTGCAGTGGTCTGGGGTTGAACATGCAATATCTGCAAGGTGTGCCTGTATATAAAAATCAAACCATTATGCTATACGCTTTAAACTTACACAGAGGTGTATGCCAATTATTTCTCAATAAAGCTGAAAAGAATATATTGTGTGTAATTCCCACCACTCCTGAGTACTGCTGTGTTGTACCTGTGATCTTAGACAATCATATAGCTTCTCGGAGCCTTAACTTTCTCACCAGTGAAGTGAGAATATTACCTATTGCATATTTTAAACAACTTTAATGTGTTATAATTGGTATACAATAACCAGCATGTATTTAGAATGTACAATTTGATAAGTTTTGATATAGGTATACATCAGTGAAGCCATTTCCACAGTCAGGGTAATTTACATATCCATCAACCCTTACAGTTTCTTATTGCCCCTTCTGAGTCCCTCACTCCTGCTTCTCCTTGATCTTTTCCTGACCTCATTCTCATGGAATCATTGATCTGCTGTAACAGTAGATTAGGCTGCATGTAAAAAGCTTTTATGTCAGTGGAATCACACATTGTGTACTTTTTTTTGTTCAATTTCTTTTATTCAGCATAATTATTTTGAGATTCACTTATGTTGTGCATGTCAGTACCTTATTTTTAAAATTGCTGAGTAGTATTTCATTGTATAGATATACCACAATTTGATTATTCATTTAGGTTTTCTACTTTTTGGTTATTACACATGAAGCTACTTTGAACATTTGTCTTTGGGTGCATATTTGTGTTTATTTCTCTTGAGTAAATATTTAGGAGTGGAATGGCTAGGTTACATAGGTGTATGTTTAACTTTATAATAACTGCTAATTTTTTCCCAAAGTGGTTGTATCTTCATACATTCCTACTAGATATGCCTCAGGTACTTAGTAACACTTGGTATGTTTTGTTTTCAGTTAGCCATTCAATTGTTTATAGTAGTATCTCATTGTGGTTTTAATTTGTATTTCCCTAATGACTGATGATATTGAACATCTTTTCATTAACTGAGAGAGATTTTAAAAACTGAAAATTTTTGACATTTTATTAGTTTTTCTTTCCTATATTTTGAAACTAGGTAGATATTAGGTAAATAAATATTTAGATTATGTCCTCTAAATGAATTTACCTTTTATTGGTATACAAGAATCCTTTTTCCCTATTCTTTTTTTCTTATATTCTTTTATTCTTCATATATATATTTCTTATATTTTTATATTACTTATATTCTTATATATTTCTTATATTTCTTACATTCTTTTTTCAAAGTGTATTTTATTGATTATGCTATTATAGTTGTCCCTTTTTTTTCTCCCCTTTATCTCCCTCTGCCTTGCACTGCCCCTCCCTCCAGCATTCCCCTACCCACTTAGTTCATGTCCATGGGTTGTACATATAACTTCTTTGGTTTCTCCATTTCCTATACTATTCTTAACCTCCCCCTGTCTATTTTGTGTCTACTAATTATGCTCCTTATTCCCTGTGCCCTTTCTCCCTATTCTCCCCCTCTGCTCCTCATTGATAACCCTCAATGTGATCTCCATTTCTATGATTTTGTTCCTGTTCTAGTTATTTGCTTAGTTTTTGTTTTTGTTTTTTAGGTTCAGTTATTGATAGTTGTGAATTTGTGGTTATTTTACTGTTAAAATTTTGGCCATCTTCTTTTTCTTAGATAAATCCCTTTCACATTTCATATAATAAGGGCTTGGTGATGATGAACTCCTCTAACTTGACCTTGTCTGGGGAGCACTTTATCTGCCCTTCCATTCTAAATGAGAGTTTTGCTGGCTAGAGCAGTCTTGGATGTATGTCCTTGACTCTCAAGACTTTGACTACTTCTTCCCAGCCCCTTCTTGCCTCCAAGGTTTCTGTTGAGGAATCAGCTGACAGTCTTATGGGAACTGCTTTGTAGGTAACTGTTTCCTTTTCTCTTGCTTCTTTTAAGATTCTCCTTATCTTTAATCTTGAGTAATGTAATTAAGATGTACCTTGGTGTATGCTTCCTTGGGTCGAACTACTTTAGGACTCTCTGAGCATCATTGACTTTCATGTCTAGTTTTATCACCAGGTTGGGGAAGTTCTCCTTCGTTATATGTTTGAATAAGTTTTCAGTTTCTTGCTTTTGTTCTTCTCCTTCTGGTAGCCCTATGATTCAGATGTTGGAACATTCAAAGTTGTCCCAGAGTTTCCTCAACCTCTCCTCATATTTTTGAATTCTTGTTTCTTCATTCTGTTCTCATTGAATGTTTATTTCTTCCTTTTGTTCCAAATTGTTGATTTGAGTCCCAGTTTCCTTCCCTTCACTGTTGGTTCTCTGTGTATTTTCTTTTATTTTACTTTTTCATTTTTCTGTTATAGCTTCATTTCTTCCTTTATTTTGTGACCATACGCAATCATTTCTGTGAGCACCCTGATTACCAATGCTTTGAACTCTGCATCTGATAAGTTTTTATCTTCTTGTCACTGAGTTCTTTTTCTGGAGTTTTGATCTGTTCTTTTATTTGGTCATATTTCTTTGTCTTGTACCACCTGTTACATTACATGGGGCAGAGCCTTAGGTATTCATCAGGGCAGGGCACTTTGCTGGGTTGTGGTGCTGTAGGCGGGGGAATTGTCAGAGGGGGAACAAAGGTGATTGCTAGGTTGCTTGGCTTTGCCCCACATTCAGTTACTTACCTCACTTCCTATAAGCAGATTGGGCCCTTTCAGGTGCTGATTCCCAGATGGGTGGGCTTGTGTACATTCTAGGATCCTGTGGGCCTGTCCAATGGACTCTCCTGTGAGACTGATAATTTCTTCTGCTGCTGGAACCCCCACAGATTTTTACAACCAGAGGTTTTGATGCTTTATTTTCCTGCACTGGAACCCTGGTTTGCATGGTTTGTCTCGCTCCCTAGTTGTTCCTCCCATTTTATCCATATGAGAATGTGGGATGTCCTGGCCGGCCAACTGCTGCCTCGCCTGCCTCTCTCTGTTGCCAGCCATTGCCTTGTTGTGCATCCTCTTCACCCTGGCTGCTCATCTTTACCTCTCCTACAAGTCTGGATGAATGTTTCTTCTTTAATTTCTTGGTTGTCAGACTTCTATGCAGTTTGATTTTCTGGGAGTCCTGGTTGTATTTTGTTTTTAAATTGGTTGTTATCCTTCTTTCGGTTGTGTGAGGAAGTGAAGCTTATCTACCTATGCCTCCATCTTGGCTGGAACTCCCCTAGTTATATTCTTTGCTCTGTCATCTACTTTGTCTGATAGCCACTGCAACTTTCTATTAGTTGTACCATAGTATGTGTTTTCCATGTTTTCACTTTTGAAATATTTTTTCTTCATTTTTAAAGTGGATTTTTTTGGTAGATTGCATGCTGTTGAGCCTTGCATTTTATTCCAGTATGACAATCTTTTAATTTGGGTGTTTAGCTCATTTACATTTAGTGTGATTATTGATATAGTTGCTTCTGCTCTTTGTTTTCTGTTTGTATCATCTGTTAATTATTCCCCTTTTCCCTGTTTTCTTTTTAATTTATTGAGAATTTTATGACTTTATTTTAAGTGTTTGTTGGCTAATTCTTCTAATATTCTGTTTTATTACATTTTATTGCTGGATTTACAATTGATATCAACCCTTTACAATTTATGATAGTCTTACTTCAAGTAGTAATGTCCCACTTTACATATGGTATAAGAATTTTACGCTTAGTATACTTTCACTTCTCTCTCCTAGCCTTTGTGCTATTGTTGTCATACACATTACTTATACATGTTATATAACTAAAAACAATAATTTTGATTTTGAATAATCAGTAATACTTTAAAGTTATTTAAAATGAAAGAAACCATCTTTTATATTTATCCACATATATCATTTTCAGTGTACTATATTTCTTTGTGTAAATTCAGATTTCCACTTGGTAACATTATCTGCTACCTTAGCATATCCTACATTTCTTGTACTGTATTATGCTGATGAGCTGGTAAGATTTTCTTCAGCTTTTGCATTTCTGAAAAATCTTTACTTTGCTAGGTATAAAACTTCAGATTAACTTTTTTGTTCAATAATTTGAAAATATTAACACATCTTTTTGCTTGCATTGTTTTTAAAAATAAATCTGCCATAATTCTTACATATGTTCTTCTAAATATGATGTGTCATTTTCCTCTGGCTGCTTTTATGATTTTCTCTTTCCACTAGTTGTAAGCAATTTGATTATTTTGTGCCTTACTATAGTTTTCTGAATGTTTCCTGAGCTTGGGGTTCTTTGAAATTCTTGTATCTGTTGGTTTTGTTTTTGTCATGTCTGGAAAAATCTTCAGATATTTTTTGTTCACTCCTATTTTTTTTGTGGAATTCAATTGCACATATGCTTGGTAGCTTGAAATTATCTTATAGTTGACTGGTTCTTTGCATATTTAAACAATTTTTTTTACTGTGTTATTTTTATCTGTGTTATAAAATTTTGTTTTATTTATCTCTTTGTGGTAGATTGTAAGCTCTTAGACAAATAAGTTCTATCTTTTATCTATTCTTAGTTTCCAACAGCACATAATAAATGCTTAGATATCTGTTGCAAAAATGAAAAATCAAGAGTACCTTACACTTTTTGTAAAATATTCATGGGTAGATTTTTTTATTGGAAAGGAAAGGGAGGTGATTTTGGAGTATGAGAACATTTGAACAGATTGAAAGCAGAAAAAAATATGATTTTGACAATCCAGAGGACAGCATGAAAGCAAAAAGTGGTTGGTTGAGGTCAGTAATGTAGAGTAATAATGATAACGATGATAATAGTAATAATGATGATGATGATAATAATAATAATAATAGTGAAAGTGAGGGGGGATAGAGGAGTATAGAATGGGAGAAATATATTGAAATGTGTTAATGAAACCATTTCCTGATTACATTGCTGTAATCTAGATGGTAATATTGGTAACATTATAAAAATGTATATTGTATGAATCTTTGTAATTTGAAGTATTGTAATAAAGGCTTTTAAACAAAGTGCTGAGAGAATACAACACACTTTTTTGGAGTACGTGAGCCTTGGAAGGAAGTGTAGGAATGGATTAGCAGAAAAACCAGACAGGAATTCTAGCTAATAGAGAATAACATGAACACAAAAATAATATAGGCCATAAATAAGCATAATGTAGCAGAAAGAACAAATGGACCTTGGAGTTGGGTTCATAGGGCTTTAGTTTCATCTCCATTATTGGTATCACTCTGGACAAATTACTTAACTTGAGATTCAATTTCCTCATCTATAAAATGGGTGTGGTTGCTGGGAAGACTAAGATTATCTGATGCATAGAGATCATTTATTTTATATCTGGCAGATAGTGGGTCCAATAACTATTAGTTTCTTCTTTTTAGACATTCTATATCTTCTGATGAGGAAAGGAAAATGCTTCAAGAAGGACTTTGTGACCCCTCATCACTTTGTATAAGAGCCCAGGTATAATATATATATATATACATATATAATTTATGAGTATAACTAATGTTCCCACTTACTTCTTATTTCTGTGGCAAATGGGGATTGCATTGCATTTTTGTGGTCTAATACTAAGGACTAGGTAAACTTTAACACCCAGCTTCTTCACTTTTTTCTAGTTTTAACTTATATTGAAAGCTATTGGGATTATTGGCTAAACTTTGTATATAAGTTAAATCATTTTACTACCACAATTAAATATTTTTCAGAAATGCTTCTACTTATAGGGGACATAACTATTGAATGAAAGGTTGGACAGATAAGTATCAAAAATCTTAAATTTTCCCATGTCTTTAACCAATTATTTATTTATTTATTTGTGATACAATTGACATGCAACATATTAGTTTCCGGTGCAGGTTATGTACTTTATGAAAAAAAATGAGTTTTGATCTCAGTTTCCTCTCATGGAAATGATATACTATAAAGTACAGGGTAAAGTTTAGAAACCTTTGTCTTTAAAAAATAATCATACTTTAAATCTCCAAACAACTTATAAAAGACCATTGTTAATGTACAGTACTCACAATACTTTGAATATATGAATATTTTAAAAGTGGTTTTAGTATAACTAATGTAGAAAATGGAGGAATCTTTTATTTCTTCACTGAAGGAAAAATTCAGGACTCTTCTAGTTAATTAACTGTGTTTGGTTAAGGCAACTAAAGAATTTGCAGTCAAGTAGAATAAAAAATGATAAACTGTAATAATACTTTTGGAGCCAGTTTACAGCACTGTTTTTGCTTCTTGAATACTGTCACTGATGCGTACAATTTATAAGTGTAGTACACAACGCCGCTGACCCTGCTAAATGAAGAACCACCTTTAGTCACCTGCCTGCTCTCTCAGTGCTGGGTGCTGAGCTATCCAAGACCTGGCATGGAGTGGTACCTGGCTTCGTTTGCTCCCTTTGCTATAGACTGGTTCTTTGCATTTATGAACCTTAGTCTGGCCTTGATGACAGCTTACTTGGTTAGAGTCACTTTATTTTCAGTTTAAGACATGCCACCTCCAGGATGTTCATAAACATGTTTAGAGGCTGAGTTTTGATGGACCTCACAAAACTCCTCTATAGGGCATGAACTGAAACAGAGGAGCCGACAATATTAATAATTCAGCGTTTGGCAGTATTGTGGATATTAATGCATTTCTAATTCACCTTGACAAACCTTGGCCCAATCACATGTGAAAGTTAATTTACTCATTTCATTTTAGTCTCTGGTGAGTATTTTAATATATATTTTTTCAACCCATATGTGAAATAGAGAAAATAGTAATCTCTCCTTAGAAATGCAAGGTTTGTAGTCCACATGACTATGTGTTATGAAATAAAAGAAAATGTGTTTACAATAAATTACCATCTTGATTTAATAAAAGTAATTTTAGGGATTTTTATATACATTTTGGCTGGTTTAGGCTATTTTAAGTTGCTCATTTATTCAAATTTCAGGACAAAGTACCTATTTTGGTATCATAGGTAAACATTTAACTCTTAACTTTAAATAATCAGTAAATTTAGCACTCAGTGTAGGTAAACTGTAAAGCATTTATCAAAAATTAAAGTATGCTAATAATAGTAGGTATATATAAAGCTAAGTATATTCAGCATTTAGGACTTACAGTTATTTTTAAAAAGTACTTTCATCAGGAAATAAATGTATCTTCTTGTATTAAAATGCCTTAGTAATGACACGATTTCTATTAAGTCATTAGTAATTCCAGGACACACCTCATAAGTTGTGTGGCCTGGAAATAATACAGCAGTGACTGGAGTGGAAAGATCCTGATTCTTAAAATTTGGTGGCTTATTGAGCTGTCTGAATAATCTGTGCCCTTCTGGCACATACCAAATGTATTTAAAATTGCAAATGGATGTTCTTTAGTTATCTAACCTCGCTTCTTTCAAGCTAATATAACTACTTCATTGTCAGATTTCCTCTTTTGAATGGTATAAATTAGGAATTTAAATTTTTATATAAATAAAAAGTATATTTTTTGGTCCTTGAAGTATTTAGGTTCATGTTCTTACCTAGAAGTTCTTACTATTACATTCAAGTTAACTACATGGGGAACAAGATTAAACATTTGAAATAACCTTTTGTGGTGATAAAATGTTTACGTTACTCAGCAAAAAACACTGACCTGATAAAAACGGAAATAAACAAATCAAATGGAGACTATTTTTTTGGCTGCTTATAAAAGTGATTTAACTTTAAATGAATTTTATTGTAGTCAGAGAGGTGTCTCAATATTATATTTTCATTAACATAAATCTTCAAATGGGCAATTATGTCCACATGATAAATATGCGGGGTTAATGATGGTAATTTGCCACCTGTGTCATGAAGCAACTCCTTTTGATCCTTATGTAAAAATTTCTATAGTTTTCTTGGTAAGACTTTAGAGTCTAAAAAAATCCAAATTGAAAGGAAAAAATGCACTATAAAAATCTCACTCTTGTCAAGAAATGAATCATGCCTAAGGTCTGAAAGTAAGTAGAAAAGAATTAGAGGTATATTTCAGATAGCAGACTGGGTCCATTCAAATAATTTGTAGGAGTGTCTTTACTATGTTATGGTAGTAATAAATGGCATTGTGCTGCTAGCTTACTAATAAAAATGGAATAGATTTTAAACTATAAGCTAGTTTAGTAACTTTGGCTCAGTTTCTCTCCACTTCTGTGTTTCTTGCAAAGGAGAATGCACTACATCTCTGTGAACAACCTGAACTTTTCTTGCTGTGGAAAATCCTAAAGTCCAATTTGGCTTTTGGCATAGTCTAAGTTATGTGGTTTAGGTAAAGCTGATCTTAAAAGAGAAAAATTGGATATTCAGCAAACGCCAGCAGATATTTTGACACACTTTTGGAGCTGATAAGAGTTGTCATAAATTTAAACATAATCTTTCCTAGCACAGAAACTTGACTAATAAATGGCTCTGAATATTTTATGAATGACTGAGCACCCTGCTCTGCTAATAAGTCCTCTGGAAGCCATGACTTTTGGGGGGATGGTTTAACTTTTGGAGGAAGGCATATTGAAGAAAAGATACTGATGAGGTGTCATATAATTTTACAAGTTGTATAAACTGCTTTTAACTATGAAACTATCTCTGATTAAAATAACAATTGAGCTTGTAATTTTTTCTGAACAGCTGCTGCTACAGGGGTCATTTCCTTGGAGAGCTTGAAAATAATCGTAGTCCTGGTACATGAGTTATGTAGTCTTGTGTTTTACAGCAAAGCACAAAGTTTAAAGCCTATAGAAGAATGTTATTTGAAAGCTGTCAAACCATGTTAAAAAAGACTGCATCGTCAAAAGGCCCTGGTGGCCACGATTCTGCATGTAGCCTTGTCTTATTCATTATAAAATGCATGTTTATAAAGTTCCACAGAGCATCCAATTCCCAATTCACTTATATCAGCAAGACTTAACTTGCTCATTAATCTAAATTCTTTTGCAACTTTAATCTACATGTTTAATTAATCATAAAATGAGGCGGTAAGTAATTTCAGCAATGTGTGGCTTGTTATCAGATGCATTTAATCACTCTTCTGTGAGCTCATTTGGAAACACCTGAAGATGTCGAGTGCAGTTTGAATAAGCATAAATTATTCTTTGTCAGTGTACTTCACTCAACTAATAAGACATTAATTTAAAAGGCACTGTTTGTCATTTTTAGATCTTTACCAATATTTTTAGCTTGGCAATATAACTCTAATTGTATATATGATTCACAACTAGTGCCCGACATAGGAAAGGGTAAGAGTTTAATTCATTTTTCTTATTTACATGTAATTATGTCATGTAATCCTAGTTTTTAATGAGGATTAACCCTCTTGTAAGTATTCATATGCTTTTGGAGTAAGGTACTAATGAATTATAGTTAAAAAATTATTTGTTGGTACAAGGGATTGTGATGTCTAGGTTAGGTCTGAAAGGACATGGGGTTGGGGAGAGGGCATTGATTTGAAAATACAGGTATTGCACAGGGATTACATGAGGCAGATATTAACCTTTAAAAAATCCAAATAATATAACCATATTTAGCTGTCTCACATAATAATATGTATAGTCCTCATATAGGACCAGGTAGCCTATATGATGACAACAGTTTTTAAAAAGGCAAAAAAAAAAAAAAGCAACAATAATAACACAACCTACTCATAGCTTCAGAGCCAAAAAAAATTCTTGAGAGCTGAGTGAATTATATATCTCGATGTCAGGAGCATAGGGATAAAAATTGCATTTTATAGGATGTCATCACCTGTCCTGTTTATGCCATGAAAGCAGTGACACACGGTAAGAATAATTATCTCTGTGGAAACAAATTTATTTACCTGCCGTGGAACATCTCTGTTCATCTTACTCATGAACTTGTCTCACTCATACTCTATCTATGGATTGTCAGCAGTGAGCCAGAGGGGATGATTCCTGAGAAGGGAATATCGGTTTGAGCTGAAATATAGCCATATTCTCCATTTTTATTTGATGTGCAAAACTCCTGGGCTTCTTCCCTTTCTTAGGAGATTCTTTACACTAAGCTAACAGTTATTTATATGTCCATCTCTCACCCAATACTTCATGACTATGTAAAAATTTTTCTTTCTGTTTTCCTTTCTAAGGGAGAACAAAATCCCAGGAAATCTGATTTGTACTGTTGAAGTCATATAGACCATAGCAGCATATCACATGAAATGCCAATTACCCTCCTTCACTTAAAGGATCATAAATTGTGTTTTTATTTATTATTAATTTTTAAAATCATTTTTATTGTTATTCTATTACATTTGCCCCAATTTTTTCCCCTTTGCCCTCCTTCACCCATCTCATCCCCTGCTCCCGCAGTCAATTCCCACACTGTTGTTCCATGTCTGTGGGTCATTCATGTTCTCTGACTCGTCCCTCCCCCTTCTTTCCATGATTATAACCACTCCCTCCCCTCTGGTCACTTTCAGCCTGTTCCATACATTTTAGAACCTCTGATGAAAACCTCAAACACTGGGCCCTTCTTTAGAATCATCCTTGAAAAACAACATTTCTTTTGAACTGAATTTTCTTGGAAAGAATACTTTTCTCACTCATGCAGTCTGATATGGAGACTTGCTGTCAGCTTTTCGTGATAAGGACCCTCAAATTTCTCTAACTTTTCTTCCTCTGGCAAAACCTGAGATAATTTTTCCAAACATATTTATTTCCTAACTTGTCATTTTGGGTGCAAAGAAAGGACACAGTGTTCCCCCACCCACTCCCCAACTGATGTGCAAGAGACCTGCCCTGTTGTTCTGTTAGGTTCCTCTATACAAAGACAATGATATATTTTATAAAATATTATTTTTAACTGTAGCTATTTATATGATGTACTTCAAGAGAAAAATGATAACTCAGTTCCATACAGCTCTTACATTCTCAGATATTCACATGTGTGCTTTTGCACACATACACAGACACACATACATACACACCTTTATGCAAAATGCACACTGCCTCTATTACCCAGTCACAAACAAGGATGTACCACTTAAACATGATTTCTCCAATGGTGACTTCACAGTTGCTTAGAATGCACAATACCCAGAATCATGCACCACTACAGTGGGTGCCACTGAATAAGTGGACCTTCCATGTCCAGCTGACAGAGATGGTTAGCAGGGCTCTGTTTTTAATGCATAATTTTTATGGCTGAAGGACAGCATGCTGATAAAGAAGGGGGTTACTGATGGCAGAGAGGGGCGGGTGAAGGATGAGTGAAGAGCGTGTGCAATGTGGTGTCCACTAGCACATGTGCTCTAGGGGAAGATTTGGGAAGCCTGATTGGACATCAGAGTTTTCAGTTGCTGTGGGACTTTAGGCTCAGAAAATGTATGAGAATATCATAGTGCAGTTGGTTATGGGCAATACTTTTGACCTTATACTATAAGTCTCACTGTCTTGTTTATATTAAAAATGGAATAATAATGATATATTCAGTTATGCTTTATGCTATACCAGAGAAGAAGGCCTGATACTTCCCACTTCTCCACTCTTAGTTTCTCAAACAAGTGAAATTCTATTTTTTAATCCTCACCAGAGGATATGCCTACTGATTTTTAGAGAGAGAGAGAGGAAGAGAGAATGAGAGAAAGAGAGAACCTGGTGTAAGAACCCGATGTAAGAGAAGAACGTCGATTGGTTGCCTGCTGTATGTACCCTGATCAGAGATCGAACCTTGTAACCTAGGTATGTCCCTGACTGGGGATCAAACCCTCAACCTTTTAGTGTATGGGATGATGCTCCAACCAACTGGGCCACTTGGCCATGGCCAAGTGAAATTCTATTCTAATTTTTACTGAAAAGGACATGTGTTCTTTCCTACAAAAACCTTCATAATTTATGCCCATCTATTGTTCTTTTGAATCCAGGCTTTGTCTGTGAACATTATTTGCCTTTCAATACCAAGCTAGTTTTTCTTAATCATTAGAAATTGGGTTTTACTAGATTGTTTAGGCATTATATATGTGCGGTTAATTTGATGGCTTTACAAGAAGTTCTGATTCTAGACGTTCAAAGCTCTGCCCAGATAACATTTTTATAGGTCCATATAGTCTTGATCATATATGAAAACAAGGCATTGATTAATACAGATGGTTTAGTGTGCATTTAGTTATTTCCTGGGAATGTTCATGAGGATAGGTTGACTTACAGTTAATGCCCTAGTGCCCTCAGCTTAGAAACTGTTTTCTTAAGGCAGCATCTGAATTACTATACTTAGGAAAATTTAATAGTGTATGTAGTTTTAGAAATTGTCTAATTTTTTCTATTACCCATAATACACAGTATTGGCATGGTTATCATTCTTGTTGTAATAGGAACAATGTATTAGGGCCATAATAATAATTTGTTTCTGCGTACTTCCAAATACTATATTTGAAAATCCCAGACTACATATCTAGTAAATGAGGAAATAATTTATAACTTTCACATTGAATTCTTACTTGTCTTTTTTAGTTATGCTTCCCTTTTTGTGAAGCATATGACCTACTTTAAAAAGGCTGATAGTTACCTGGTATTTAGTATTTCTTTACATCACAAAGACTTTCGGACATATACATGGCGATATATTTGCAGACAGTTTTCAACTTACTAATAGATAAAGTTCTAAAAGTTTGTTGTTGGAATTTGGAATTGATATTCATATAGAAACCATGTCATAGATGGTGATTTGGTTCCTTGGAAAACCTACTGAAACCCATTTACTCCATAACATGGCTGAATTATACTATTGAGAATACTGTAGTAGCTAACAAACTATTGCCTGTTAAATGGTTTGGGTATGAAATCTCATTTTGACATCTAACTTTAAGAATGTTCTTTTGTACTGGTGTTTATGATCTCACCTATAAGTGGAAATTAATCAACAAAACAAACAAGCAAGCAAAATATAACCAGAGACATTGAAATTAAGAAGAAGCTGATAGTAACCAGAGGGAAGGTGGGAGGGGCTAGTGTGGGGGAGGGGGAAGGGTCATCAAGGAACATGTATAAAGGACATATGGACAGAGCCAAAGGAGGGTAGGACTGAGGGTGGGAGGTGGGGATGTCTGGGGTGGGGAGGATAGGTGGAGGGGAAACGGAGACAGCTGTACTTGAACAACAATAAAAAAAAGATTTAAAAAAGTGAGAAAAAGAAAAAAAAGAATATTCTTTTGATTAACTTCTGGTAATGTGATTTAACTTTTTCTACTTCCACTCTAATGGTGAACAGCAGTGGAAATGAAATACCCTTTGGAATGGAAGGTGGGAGGTGAGGAGGACTTCCTGAAATCTCTAGCTATGGAAAATAACTGGATATTCTGCTTGAAGTAGGAAAGAATGGATGACCCTGGTGACTCTGGAATGGATATGTATATCTATTACAAATGAAAGACATCCTATTGGATATTTATATATATGTAAAGAAGAAGCATTTTCTAACTTCACACTGATGAGCCAAAGGGCAGAGAAGATCAATACTTCTCTTCACTCACTATGCCTCACAGTATATTCCAAGTATTTTCTTTCTTTTTAAAAACAGTTATTTGAAAGGATTTTATTTTTAATCAAATAAATTCTTCTTTGAAATTGAATATGTTGAAGTTAGATTGGTTAATAAAATTACATAGGTTTCAGGTATGGAATTCTTTAATGCAGCATCTGTATATTGCATGTTCACCTCCCCGAGTCAAGTCTCCTCCTATCACCATTTATCCCCCTTTATGCTTTTCTGCCTTCCCCTACCCCCAAAACTCCCCCATCCCGCCATCCATAATTTTGGCTTTGGTTTTTAAATGGTAGCTCTGGTGAGAGTAGTTCGCTTTCTAATACTAGAATAGTTTTTGGAATATATGATTTATTAGGATCATATAAGATGACGTGATAAGCATATATTCGCAAATACATGACAGTTCACCCAAAAGAAGACCAGTAGTAGTCCATTGTTGTTAAACTACATTATGTCCTTTGAGAGTAGCAGAAGAAAGTCATACAGTAGTGCACATAGGTAATGGAAAGTTTGTTTGGTCACGTGTAAAATATCATCTTGAACCTCGGAAACTGAATTATGTTCATTCTTTTTACTTCAAATCTGGCAAATTTTATATTTTTTAATTGCTGAGGCAACAGTATGAAAAAAGGAGGGTAATAAAGATAAAATGAGAAAATTGGTATTTAAAAGGCTCTAAAGATTGAAGTTGTTAGAGAAAACAGTTTAATGAGTTATAGGTAAAATAGAAAGAATTTAGTTTTCCAAAGAAATACATAGCTCAAAGTGTAGGAGAAAAGTGCTTGGCAATATCAACTATGTATTTTTTTGTAACTTGAGGGGTTCAAAAAAAAAAAAAAAAAAGAAGCATTTGGCAAAGTGAAAACTCAGCTGACTTCATGCCTACCAAGTGAAAAATCTGATTCTTTATCATCTAAACACATAGTTGGGTAACTCACAGAGCTACCCAGTGTATAGGTTGCAATGGCAAGAAGCCAACAGTGAAATCAAACTCATAAGTGCTCTATAGAAAACCCCTCAAATTACTGCTGTGCTGTTGCCAGCTGTACTGCCAGGGAACAAGAGCTGTACATATTTCTGTGGAATGGCTGGGTTACTTAACACAGCTTGATTGGCTCGGTTCCTGCCCCTGTTCTCTTTGGCTGACAGCTGTCCACCATACTGGTTTGGTTTCAAATAAGACCAAAGAGGACACACCCACTTATTTGCACCTTCCTTTTGTACACTGCTCTCTTAATGCCACCAAACCCAATCCATATCTTATATATCTTACAAAAGGAGAGATAAATATAACTGAGTTCCTTTACGTAAAGCATACTGGGTGATACTTTGCTGTCCTTTTATTCCACGAATCCATCAGATTTTTAGAAGAGTAATTTTCTTGGTATTTTATTTATGAGTGCTTGAATTTATTAAATGTAAAAGAATTACACTTTAAATCTTTCTAATTGTATTACTTTTTCTTCATTTTCAATCATTGCTTGTCTCATGATCCTAGAACTAGACTGGTTATTCAGACACCACCTAGTCTTTATCTCTTCCTCTTGGATAAATTGATAGGTAGCTACTTTTGTCTTATAGTCTTTCAAATAAGAAAACACAAGGTATCCCAGAGGGCACTAGATGGCTTCAATTGCTACATTCCATTAATTAGAGAAATGTTTAAGTGAGCAAGGCAGTTGGCCCTTTTCTTGTTACATGAGAGCCCATGGATTCACATCTTCTGGTTCCCATTAAGTTAGGAGGAGTTCAAACATTTTTGATTATGATACAGGATAAGAAATAAACTTCTATTTTGATCCAGGATGGAATGTAATATAGCTGAAATAAAAAGTTTTCATGAATAATATGTATCCTTAATATTGCAATGTGTTCTATTTTCTCTTTCCTTCCCTCCCCTTTTCCTCTTCTTCCTTTGCTCTTCCCTTTTTCTTTTTAATAAAAAATACTAATTGGCACTCAGAAAATTGATTATTATTATCCACTCAATAGTTTGAAAAATATTGCATGAAAGTGGGCAGTTTTTTTTTTAAGTTTTGATATTCATGTTCTTCGGTCTACCGTTGTTTTTAAAGAACCAAGTCTCCTCCATACGACTCTAAATCCATTGCTTGTTGTGGTAAAATTATTAGGAAGTGACTTTTGTACTCTACTAATGGCATATAATCTATTAATAACATCATGCATTAAGTGCTTAATTACATCAGATGTTGTATTAAGTGCTTCGTATATATTCATCATGAGAACTTTTTCATATAATCTTCATAATTATTCTGTAAGGTAGAAACTATTATTATAACCATTTAAATTTTATTTATTTATTATTTATTTATTAATTTATTTAGCAGATATGTCTTTTTATTTACTTTTTTTGGTGGTACAGTACACATAAAGTTCACCATCTTAACAATTTTTTAACTGTGCAGTGCAGTGGTATTATACCCATTTTTATAGTTGATGAAATTGATGCTCAGAGTGGTATATCAACTTTCTTAAGAGTAACAGTATATGATAGAAGTCAAATTCAAATTCAAGATTGTTTTACTCAGTGATCATGTTCTTTCTCTCAATGCAAATAATTTCTTAATTTTGGCTTTAAAAATAAGTGCCAAGAAAAACAAACTTGTAATGATAATTGTCACATGTTTTTAATAGTGTAAATTGAAATTCTCGATAAAATAATTTTTACTCTGAAAAGAAATGTAGAAAAAGAAAGGAAGAAAAGAAATAAACACCTCTTCAGAGCCATGGATAGGAAAACTTGCCACTCTATTTAAATCTTGTAAAAGTCTTTTTTTAAGAAAAAAATCGGTGTACACGGAATTACATCTTACGCTACAGGACAGGATATTTTAGCAAGACACAGGAACTCAAATATGAATGAAGAGTGGAATTTTCCTTTAGTTTTCCATAACTATGTTTGTTGAAGAGAAAGACGAAGGAAAAAATGACCACTGTGTCTGGTTTTGAAGAAAAACTTGTTTATATGTGTGATACATTGGAGAACTTGTCTGGGATCCCTTTGACTGTGCAGCAATGTGGCCGCTGAAACTCTTGAGCAAGGCGTGGGGCTATCAGCTTCGTGAGACTAGTGAAGTGAAATAAGAATGAGTATTTGTGAAAACAATTCACTTACCTTATTTTGCCCCTGTTTCTCTGTAAAAGAGGAAATATTTTATAAAGAAAATAATGGGTACGGTTGGCTTTTAAAACCTCTTTTTTCCTTGTCTTCAACCCCTGTCACAATCCTAGGTTTTAATACAAGACAGTTGCTGTCTCTCCTTCCTTTCTCTTTCTTTCCCTCTTCCTCTTCCTTTTCCC
>PVKM010004922.1:0-25751 GCA_004027735.1 Carollia perspicillata
AAATATATGCAAGATGTTTGCTTTTCTTTGTGGAAAAAAAAATTAAAAGGAGGCTGGTTCGAACTGCGGGGCTCCCAGGGAAGCAGACTGCGTTGGAAAGGGTCCCAGCACCCGCCGACCTTGAACCCTTCTACTACTGGGGGAGGGGCGGTGGAGTCCAGCCCCACGGAGGCTCTCTAACGGCTCAAACCTCTGGGTTCGCGCCTGGCCCAGGATCCCGCAGCAGCGCCGGTGCTGCCTTTCAGTTCCTGTGGCCAGCTGGTCTTGGCGTCCTTCCCGCTCCCAGGCCCCCTAGTCACGCACATACGGATCGGCCCACTGCTCACGTCTGCAAAACGAGGCTGTGCTCCATTGGCAACACGGGTCCGGGGTGGTTGTATCGGTTCCTGCTCACTTCCAGGGACCATCCTCTCAGACGGTTGAAAGTGCAGCAGGAGGATAACAGAACCCGCTTAAAAGCAAACGCAAAACACAGACAAGGTCAGACCTCGATCTCCAGAGTTGGAGAATGTAAACGCGCTCGAGGTCGAGGATGCGGAAGTTGGGAGTTTTCAGAGCCTGGGATCGCTGGAAGGAGGAAGGCCACACCTCGCTGCCATAAGAAGGAAAGAAGTCAAGTCTGTCGCATTTCTAGGAAAGAAATGCAGTGATTTTCCCGAAGACGAATAAATGCACAGAGATGAGGATCACCAGCGCTACGGAAGGCACTTTCAAATCTCTTTTTAGCTAAACGTTCTCGTTTTGCAATCGAAAAAACAACCTCAATGAAACAAACATGCTGGCTTGAGATCACAGAGTCAGCAAGTCCAGAAGCCAGGACCCTAGGTTGGCTCCGAAATGCAGTAATCACGTGTCACTCGGTCTCTGACAGGCAAATCAAGTGGGATCTTCCTGATTTACCTAATTCTACAAGAGCCGCTGATCTGTCCAAAATCCTTCTGGCTTTTGAATCATCCTTAGCAAAGGAGACACTTACCTTAAACCTGTGGCTGAGCAAGTGGGGGAGGAGGTTGTATGTCTTCTTAAATTGGAAGGAATGCCTTCTATTTTAGTCGCTGACTCTGTAATTGTTTCGTGTAACTGCCAATCCCAGAGTCCACCTGCGAGCACCACTTAGCCTGCTGAGTGGATGCCAGAGCAGCAGTTGCAGATATTGTCAACCGGTGCAATTCTCCGATCGCAGTCATCTCGGAGCCCAAACCGCACAGGTTTTCTCATTTGGATCTGTTTCCTTTGGTCACGGCTTAAGAAGTTATTCTGGTCATTAATAAGTGTAATAAGCTCACTCTGGCCCAAGTCCCCTGAAATGGCAAGGAGCCCAGAAGTTCCCCTGGGATGGTGGGCGAGGCCTGCCCAGCCACCCGGTGGGTAGGGAAGGGCCTCCACCAGACTTGCCTGTAACTCCCAGGACTTTTCCCACCACCACTACCTGTCCTGGCGGCCAGCCTTCCCTACCAGCTGCTAGTGGGGAGAGCTCTCAGGGGATCAGACCCACTCGTTCTGTGAATGTGCCCTTCCCAAACAAAGAATTCTAGAAATACTGAACGGGGGAACTGGGCTCTAGAAACCACGTGAAGAAACCCACCAAAGTGGAGACAAACACGCTTTAGGTTCAGTTCTCGAAACACAGGCAGAAATCCTAATGCCTTATGAACTGTGTACACATTTCCCTTCCTTCCTACACTTTCTTGTTCTTTTAGTTTCCCCTTAGAATTTCTTTACTTT
Source organism: Carollia perspicillata (assembly GCA_004027735.1). Classification (NCBI taxonomy): domain Eukaryota; kingdom Metazoa; phylum Chordata; class Mammalia; order Chiroptera; family Phyllostomidae; genus Carollia; species Carollia perspicillata. The sequence continues at coordinate 1,726 of PVKM010004922.1, forward strand.
TAGAGTTTTCAGACTGCCAGAGTCCCTGAGAAAAGAGAATTTATCACTCTAGGTTACCACCATCCTGATCAGAGTAAGACCAAGGACAATTCAAATTGGCAACCTAATCCCATTGCCTTGGGCAGCCTCTTTCACTTGGTGGTGTTCTTAAGTGGAGTGCGTTGTCACCAAGCACGAGTGGGGGTGGGAATGACAGCAGAGTATGAAGTACATGAACACATTGCTCCTTCCTTAACTTGGTTCTTAGTTGTCTGTCAGCATTGTCACTACTAAGTGAGATAATAAATAACTGTAAAAACATTTTGTGGGAGCATAGGGGCTTACTAGTTGGCTTTTAGGAAATCACCATAGTCTTTTTCTCTCCTACGAAAAAGGCTGTAAACTAAATTAATATACCCTGGTAACATTTAAAATCTCATTAAATGACAATTAATTTAGCTACCTCCAGGTTTGGAATAATGCTCCAGGGGCAATTAAGGTCCAGAGGATTTACATTAATCAGAACTTCAGGAAATGCACCTGATATTCCCAGAAATCCCCTCCATGACCAAAGGGAAAGACAGGGCTCAAGAGGGTTGACTGTGGTTTTTTAACACAATTTGTCCTTAATGCCTACTTGGAGTAGATGCCCTGGGCAGCTGACTACCCCCAAAGAGAAAGATGGGTGGTCCCTCTCTCTAACTCTTTTTTAAAGAAGATTTTATTTACTTATTTTTAGAGAGAGAGGAATGGAGGGACAGAGAAAGGGAAAGAAGCAGTCAGTGATCAGTTGCCGCCCTCACACCCTGGGGACCTGACCCTCAACCCAGGCATGTGTCCTGACTAGGAATCAAACCAGCAACCTTTGGGTCTGCAGGCCAGTGCTCAACCCACTGAGCCACACCAGCCAGGACATCCTCCCCCTAAGTCCTCTTTTTGCTCAGGCTCAGCATCAGCGTGAAGAAAAGGGGGAAAGGGAGAGTGGATAGACAATAGATAGGATCTGGGCTGGGAGTGTACTTTCGTAGGAGAGAAAACAGAAAAAAGTTTCCCCAAGCAATTACCACACCACAGTGGCCTCCCCAACAGGCCGCACACTCTCCTGGCTTCATTTCTGGCTTTGCCTCTTCTGTCTCACCCCTCCTACCTTCTGCAAATACCCCAAACCCAAAATCTAAAACATTTTTTTTGAGACTGTAAGCAAGCAGTCACCAGACTGCCTCTCCATAAATGAGAAGGAAGTCCATGACATCAAGAAGCAACTACTGAAGGACAACGAGGTGGGTGTGAAAGTAACAATATTTGAGAGGTGGAGTTCATGGGGTTTCGTTACAAAAGTGGACACAGGGATTTTAAGAGCCCCACACTTTGTCCTCCCCAGCTTATGGGTGGGTGGTTCTTTTTTGTTCATAGGACAAACTCTGGCCCTGACAGGCAGAGAAATGGCTGAGGTGTCTCTTGGAAATTAGGGACCAAGTTAATCCCCTTGAAGGCCTTCAGGTTTCTAAGCTTCAGGCTTAAAAGGGGGGCTTAGGGCTCCATTTATATGTTAGTGATATGAATAGAAACTCCAGTCTAGTGAATCTGAGTTTAAATGCTCTCGACCCTGGTGTGCTGGGGTGGGGTGGGGGGGGAATGACACTGAGGGACATGTGTGGTATACTATGTCTCCTTTGGTTAAGGGAGTCCCTGTAACTTTGACTCTCTTGTGGATATTTTGGAGGAATAAGTATAAAGGCTTTACAGCTCAGAATGGTACCAAAAGCTACAAGTTCTTAGGATCTGAATTCCCATCACTTAAATCACCCTCTGGGAGTATACATTAGAGGTTCATGAAAGACAGCTCATCTCTCCTTGAAGTTCACCAGGAGAGGTGACCATGGCTGAAGGGCCCCTTTGCGTGCCAACTCCCAGGATGGTTGCTAGAAGCACAAAATGGCTGTGAGGAGGCTTGAAGGTTGTGTGTCTGGCCGGGTCATTCCTCTCTGCACCTCAGTTTCATTGCAGGCTCACGGGGTTTAGAAGTACTCTCCTTACAGTGTGTGAAGATTAAACAATATGCAGCCTGTAAAATGCTTGACACTTAATAGGCTCTCATTAAAGGTTAGTTCCTTCCTCCATGTCCTGGAGGTAGGGGGCAGGCAGATTTTATTACTCCTCATTTCTTGATGAAGAACTGAGGTGGGGTCCTGAGGAAACTGCAGAGGACCACCCTTAACTTCCCCCTGGCTTCTCAGATTGATGCCCCAGGGTCACCAGCCTTAGTCCTGCTGAGGTGGCTCAGGGCTCTCTGTCCCTGCAGCGCCCTCTGGGACCCCCTACACAGGCCTAAGTGAGGGCCAGGACCTTGGTATCTAGTGCACCAGTCTGGCCCAGTCCACTGTACCTGGACTCTAAGAATCCATTCTTAGGTCCTGCCTGCAATAGGTAACTCCAATTGACAGCCAAAGAACAAAGGACTCTTGGTTCAGGGAGTGGTGGCTTCCCTGGGCCAGCTTTGGCACTTTTGTCTCGGCTTTGAAGCATTCATCATGTCTTCTTTGTCGCATGGCTCTCACTCTCACCCATCCTCAGGTTTACAGAGAAGCCCTAGGTTCTCAGAGCTGCTGCATGTGAGCCACAAGAGGAGTGTGTGGGGGGCAGGGGGCTTGCGATCTGCTGCCTCAGAACCCCAAAGTGCCCAAAGGCTACCTGTCAGGTCTGTTGCTCCTGAAGAGAAAGTCAGAGACGGTGTTTATTGTGTAGGTCAGGCCTGACTGCTTGCTCAAGGCCTGGAGCAAGACATTGTTTGTTTGTTTGTTTGCTTGTTTGTTTGTTTGTTTGTTTGTTTGTTTTTAAATTGGGAACGTAGCCTCACAATTACTAAAAGTCAAACAGTTCCCAGGTCTTTTTGTCCCCTACAACTGTTCCCTTAACCCTATTGAAGGGCCAGGGCTAAGACCTCCATTCCTGAGCAAGCACACCCAGCAGCCATGACCAGCCCACCTCATTAGGGTCTGGAAGTGGATCTCCGGAGAGGAAAGAAGGAAGCCAACAACCCCCCACGAAGAGGAGCAGTCCTCGACTCTATCACCAGGAGAAAGCAGAAGATCTGGAGCAGTCAGCTGGTCGCAAAAGGGCTGGCTTGGTGCATGGAAGTATTTAGCAGGTAGCGTGCTATTACTGCCTAACAGGGTGTGAAAAGGAATGTGAATGTGAAATACTGTGGGAAAATGGAGAGTTTCCAAAACAGGCAGCGAGGCCTCTCCGCTGCTTGGCCTGGAAGGCCCAGGGTCTCTGCTGCCCCCTTGCGTGGCGCCAGGAGGCGCTGCTAGTGGCCTGGAACCGGAAGGAATGTGGGGGCGGGCATCAGGGACTGGAGTGTGGGGTGGAGGGCGATGAGCACAGAGATGGTGAGGGGATGATGGGAGATGGGGGTCAGTGTTGTGGCACACACTAAGTAACGTCCTGTTGGCTCCCGCTCCTGGGTGCCAAGATTGACGCCAGGCAGCCTCACAGAACTCCAACCCCCACCCAAATGTACACAGAAAAACGTAAGAGTCAAAAAAATAGATAACGATCATAGCTTAGACGGAAAACAAGATTTTGGTAGTTTTATGAAACAATTTATCAATCCAGATGACAGGAGGTACGCGGATGTTTTCTGCAGGACATGGAAGTGGAGGTGAGATGACAAGTGGAGGTGAAATGTCTCCAATAGATACTGGGTCGAGAGCGCACAAACTCGACAAGCATTCCGACACTGTGTTGTGCAGCCAAGGACCACTGCTCCCGGTCTGACAATAATCCCCATCTCGGACACAATAGAGATTTGGACTTTTCCGCCTCCGGGGGCTCAGCAGTCCCTAATTGCCAAACCTCAGGCTGGCAACAGGGGGAGCCAGACCACAGGCAGCGCCTCCGCGCGGGATTGGTGCCCAGGAGACTTCCCCGTCCAGGGCAGAGCCCTCTGGAAAGGCACTAGAAAAGGTCTGGGGCTGGAGTCTCCTCCATACATCGTAGAACTACCCTTCAACCCCCATCCCACCCAGCCTGGAGCCGAGTGTTGGGTCGTCGCCAGCTCTCTCAGATGCGAATGAGCTTTGCGATCGCCAACTGCCGACTCCCTACGCAAGGCCGGTCTGGTTGGAATAGCACTTGAGGCCCAGGAGGCCGAGGTGTGAATGCCTTGCTTTGGGATAGATGCCATTGCATCTGTGCGGCGTGTTGTCAGTTTGGAAACGCTCGTGCCCACACTCTCACATTTCTCTGCTTTCGGGGCCCGGTGCAAGGCAAGAGAGCTGGCCTGCTCTTTAGAACATTTCCCTATACCAGACTTCGTCGGAGCAGCCGGGCGATGGTGCACTTGGTTGCAGATAGTGTAAACTCTGGGAACAGACACTCCCCACCCCACAACGCACACAGCATATTACGTATTCTAATTCACAAGTACTGAGGGGTATTCAAGACTGGGTGGGTGCGGTCACCCTGGTTTTCTCATGCGAAAGAACTCAACGTTCGAATCATAAATCAAACTTTCAGAGTCTCCTTTTGCGACAGGCTCTGACGAAAGAGAAGGGGGGTTGCGTGTGTGTGTCTGTGTGTGGTGTGGTTTGTATGCAGGAGGGGCGGGAGCGAAGACTACCACCAAGACGGAAGGGTGGGGATGGATGGGGACCAGGTGGCCGCCTTCGCTGGAATAAAGCCCTCGCGAGTCTCCAGCTTCTGGCCTCCAGGCCTGAACCTTATAGTCACGCCCCATGCTCCTCCTCCCTGGGAGCTCGAAGGACAGCGCAGCTCAGGTAGGAGTACGCACTTGCCGCTGGGCACGGCGCCAGTCCCCTAGGCCTTAGCTTCCTCCACTGCCGCCGGTGGCCCTCCCTGGGCTCCCAGCCCCTCCTTGGGATCCACGCGCCTCCGGACCTAATCACCTTCCTTGCCAGCTTTCCCTACTGAGCTCACTTCCCTACGCCCCTGCCCCCTCCGTGCGTCCGCAGCATCCCGCTCCTTCGCCCCGCGAGGGACACGGAGTGCGTGTGAGACGGGGCTCTGGGCCTTTCTGCACCCCTGGACTAGTTTTAGGGCGATGTTCGCAAGCTGAGATTCCGCCGAGAGAAAAGGCAAGTCGAAACCTTTGGGAAAAAGAAAAGAAAAGAACTTCTTCGCTGGTGGCTCAACTCGGAGCGAAAGGCTGGAGTGCAGGGAGCCGGAGGCCCAACCCGGAGGTTCATCCCGACGGCCCCTGGACTCGGGCCCAGCAGCCCGCGTCTCTCTCCTTCCTTTCTTCTTTCTTCCCCGCCCGTTGTTCCCTTGTTTCTCCGCTAGTTTTCACATGTGTTTTAAAAATTCATATGTGGGCACGTTTAAAAAGCAATTTCGCATTTTAAAGTCGGCAGCAGCAGAGGGAGAATTACAAATCGGATTGGATTTAATTAGCTGGTAATGCTCCTCTCATGCCCCGGTAATTAAACAGAGATTCTAGTGGCGCTTCAGGGCCCACAAGTGATTATTACAAGCATATTTTACATTTACATTAAAATACTGTCCCCGGGGTGTAATCCAAGAACTTGCTCCGTTTATTCGAAGTTCGAGCGTTGAGGCCAGAACACTGCTCCCCAGTTATGGAAGGGTGGCTTCGGGGGACTGGTGTGTAGTTTCCACGGCTGATTTTTAATGTCGTCGGGTTCTGTTTAAAAAAAGTAAGGAAAAACAGCTGAGGCTCCCTGGACGGGGCACCTAGGGGCCTTAGACCCCACCAAGACCCACGCCAAAAACAATTAAAAAAAAATTGAAATGTGAATTTGTACAAAACTTAGAGCCTCTTCCAGCCCAAGCGGTATCTTCAGCCTCGACAGCAGACCTACTGGCTGCCCCACGGTTGGACTCTGTTTTCTTTTAGAAAGCCAGAAACCGGGTTTGGTGACCTGGTAATCTCCTCTCTTCTTTCCCATTGCCTCAGTCCCCACTACCAGTCTTCCTCCCTCTGCGACGTCCTGGGAGTCTCTCCGGCCCAGAGACTTTGCCCATCCCACTTGCTCACCTTGGGAACCCAGTTCCAGTTATCCTCCATTCCAGCTCCACCACCTGGCCATTTCCAGGCTCTAACTGAAGTGCGAGTCCAGGTTGTCACCAGATTCACCAGTGCTTTTGATGGGAGCTGCTTGGCTTTTGGAAACACATTTCCTCTCCCCAAGAGAAAGGAATCTATTCTCCTGCACTGGCTTAAACACACACGGTAAAATTTCTGTGGTGTGAGAACATTAGCCTCTAACAGCTTTGGAGTCCAGTAAAGACTTTCAGGAAATGGAGATAGCCTGCTCAACCAACTGGCTCCCGGACTGTCATTTCTGGAGCTGCTTCTCCCACTGGCCCTCTACATCATTTTTCCCTTGGAAAATTTTTTACCGTCTTCCCTTTTTTAAAATCTATGCTCTTATCTCTCTTAAACAAAGGATCCCTGGAAAGAACTACCTGAGCAGAGGAGCCCCTGCAATTTCACTAATTAGTGGCACATGCTGGCCAAGTACCAGGAGCATCTTTGACTGTGTCTTCTCTGAGAAGAAGTGGTCAGGACACATACACTCTAAAGACCCATTTCCTCGCTTAAATTTAGTACTTTTAACACAAAACATTCCTGTATATCTGAATAATGGAAGATATGTATAGAGGTAGAATATCTATTTTATAGATATATATGTATATATTTCAGTAATGTTCTGTGCCCGGGTGCAGGTAAGGAGGACATGTTAAACTTTTGATAGTGCCATGTCTGGCTGGTTCCTCCCTGGGCACAGAAGGAGCCCCTCAGGGTGGAGAGCACCAGCTAGGTCTCCTGAACACAGCCACCATCCAAATCCACCTATGGTTACATGATTCATTAGGACACTTAATCCTCATCTGACCCTGCTGATTCAGGCACCACCAGTGAAACCTCATAAAACCGGCCAAGAGGCTGGCCAACATATGCATGAATTAATTAGAGTTATGTGGGCCTTTGGCTTCCAGTCTGATGAATTGCCCCAGGGCTGCAGGAGGCAGAGGGTTTGGGGTCCTTTGTGCCTACAAATGATCTTTGGCCATACCAAGGCATGAGTCGAACACAGTGGGTGATCTGCAAGCTAACCTCTACTCCATTACCCCTTGAAGAGCAGCCTAATCACAGCAACTAAGGCTAAAACCTGGCAGTAGGTCCCTAAGAGGAGCAGGCAAGAATCTGTTCAAAGGAGGGAAAGGGAATGAGCAGTGAGCTTTTGTCCCATAGTATTATTACTATGAGAGAGGGACATAGGGATGCCCAAAGAGAAAGAAGAGAAATGTTTGGTATTAATAAAAGGCATAAATACTGAGCAACCCTCTCCACGAATACACATATACACTCACACACACATTGTAAAGGCTAAAGTTTATCGAGAAGCTGAAAATGCTTACAACCCTATTTACAAGGATAAGGGAAGGCGTGTTGGGAGGAGTGTGGGCTTGAGCCAATTTGGCAACCACAATTCTGGCCAGGTACCAGGAAGTCACAGAACACCCCAGATAGCAGGCCTGGCCCTGTCCCTGGCAGGGGGCCCTGTACATGGTACTTTTCCTACAAGGCATGTTCTCCTCTCCATCCACATCTGACCCCTAGATACAGGAGAGTCAGGGTCAGTCAATGTCAAGGGGACCCTCAGCCATTGAGACCCCTTAGCCATTCTGGAGGCTTCAATGATGTAATTGAAGATCCCACCTGCTCTGTATAGGGAGCAATCAACTCTGGCTTTCTCTCGTCTCTTGTTGAATTATAAAGGACAAAAATGCCTGACGGCTGTTAAGTTTACATACACTTATTTAATGCACTGCACAATTTACTTCCGTTGTTTTATAATGCATGTGCATTTCTCAATCTTTGCTGCCTCCTTTTATAACTCATACAAAACATCTATGGGCTAGAGCATGGCAACACCTCTCTTATAATAGGAGAATATTTATTTCTGACTTATTTGGTGCATAATAATTTAGTCCTTTTACATTTGAGTTGGTGGGGGACACACCAAAAAATGAGGAGCCACATTTCTACAAATCTAGAATTTTATAACCTCCCTCTTTTTGCTTGCTTTTCTTCCTTCCCTTGTTCCTTATTCTTTAAATTCAGCCACAGAGAAAGACATCCAGTTTGGAGTCTTAGGGATCCTTTGCTCTGCATGTGTCTCATCCTCTTCTTTCCAGATATTTTAAATTATAATCAGAAGGCATCTCACACCTTGACCAGATTGTACTTGGTGTGAGCCCCTTTAAGTTCTTCAAAGATTCCAGCTGCCCCCCACCAAGGCCCTCCTGATCAGCAAGATAGATTCAAATGGAGTAACGTGTATTATTCTAAATCCAGAGATTATATTCCTGTTTTGCTTTTCCATGTATTAGGAAACTCGGGACGAATGTGCAAAAAATTGATAACAACGGGAGAAGCAAATGGACAGAAACTGAAAAGCAGACTATTTTGTATATTTTGAACCATGAAAATGTATTGCCTGTTTATTAGACATTAATCAAGATCTATATTAGGGCTGCTAGATACTAATGGTTTAGACATAATATCACATATTGAGGAGGAGGAGCTAGAGGACATCTACTGAAACTATGGGATTGAAAATATATAATAAACTTTCTGTTTTATTCAATGGGTCAAACACTGGAAGTCTGACTAGAGAATAATATTTTTGCTCAGAAGAATAAATCTATAGGTGAGGCAAAATGCACACTACTCAAATACTCTTCTCCTATTCCCACATGGGATTATTTGTCAGTTTAAAGCCACTTTCTCCTCCAATTAAGTCAGGTCAGTGGGAACAGACTTGCAGGACTGGCCAAGCCCTCAGTCCACAGGGGAAAGTCTAAGCTGGAACACAAGTGAAAAAGAAGGATTGATATTTCCTAATAGATATTTGAAAATGGACGATTTCTTGTACAAGGAGGACAAGACCCTCCCATAGAAACAGCTGCCTCTCAGCCCACCCATTCCCATGCAGTCTCCCCCCCACCCCCCGTCAGGGTGGGCTGCGCACTCTGCCTTAGGATGACTGCCCCTTTCCCCAGGCTTTAACCAGGTGCAAAAGTTCTTGTTCGGCAAATTCCGGTCAGGAAATGTAATGCTTTAAGGTGAAGTTTTTTAAAAGGAGATTAAAAATTATGTTAACACAGAAACCAAGAAGATCTACTAAGCAGAGAGTTGAACAATAGACTCACTCCACTCTAGGTTATTAAATGGCCCCCCGGATGCCAAAAAAAGACCTTCAGCTAGAACTGCAGTGCTTTTTAAAAAATACACAACAAACAGCTCCACCCACCAGGGGACGCAGCTCTTCAGCTCGCACTGGGTTTTGTCTCCTGCAGCCTTTCCTGTTGCATAGTTCCCGCTAGTAAACAACTTAAACCACTCGCATGGCAAAGGTCAAGTTGCAAAATCAAAGGGACCTTTAAAAACTCTCCTTTAAAGGTATGGTGTCTAGAAAACCACATGGGGGATAATCTCTGCTCTACCCGCTTGTTTTAATAAACAAATTCTCCCCAGAACAAAAAATCAGGTCATCTTTTCCCATGAAAACAGGTGGTTAATCGTGAGATTTCCAAGGAGGTGCTGGGTTATATTGGGAACTGGAAAAGATTTCAGATGAGGAACCAGGAGAAAGAACAGGCCAATATCTGTGAGACTCAAAAAAGTGGATTTGGAAGAAACGTGGGGCAGGAAGGGAAGGGAAGAGAGGTGAAAAACCCCTGGTTTCCTCAGCCGTTTGCTGCAGATGGAACATTTGGTGCCAGAGCTTTCCAGAATGACGTGGGATGGAAAGCAAAATTATTTTTCCCAAGTCATGTCTTCCCCCAAGTAAAGATGTACTTTCAGGCTAGAAACCTTTTTTTTTTTCTTCCACAGGGAATGAGCATAGGTCACTTAGAATCAATTCTCATCTTTTAGTAAAAATAACAGAGTGATTGTAGAAGCAAACAGAAGGGGTCAAGGTGTTGGTGCTAAAAACTTCAAGATCGGGCCTGGCCTGGAGTGGGAATATCCAAACGGGTTCTTCATATTTCACGTTTTATAGACAGTCTTTTCCCTAAAGGATATGCTTTCATTAGGTCATAAATGCACCAACGTATGAGAGAGAGGGAAAGAGAGGTGTGTGCGCACGTGCGCGCACTCGTGAGCCTGGACACGGGCCGTGGATATGAGGGTTAGGCTGTGAGGGGAGGGGTAGGGGGATTGTCCAGGCGCCTAGGTCTGTGCCACCCAGCCAGGCTGGCTGAGGTCAGGGACCGGTGAGATGAGGCTGCTCTCGGTTGGGCTTCTTACGGCTTCTACTTTGCTTTCTTAGGTCATACGTGTTCCGTGGATTCCAGAAAGCTCCTAACTGCCCCAAGTCCAAGCATTTTCTTGCCTGAAGTCCCTAAGAAGAAGGAGGGTGGGTGGGAGAAATGTGTTGTTTTCAAGAGGGTTTGTTAAAAACTTAAATGGAGAGGTTTATTAGTGGGGGCCTCAGTGCCTGAGCCTAAGAAGCAGGAAAATGGGTTGTCTGGTGCCTTTCATTTCCCACTAGAACTCAATTCCCAGAGCGGAGCGGGTTGCCTCCGCCGACGCCCAAGAAGTGCGACTTGGTGCCCTACTCCAGGCAGCAGAGAACTTCGCAGGCGGAGATTCGTCCTGTCACTGCCCGCCCCGTCGGCTTCTTTTAGTGCATTTTTCAAAGTGAGTCGGAGTTATGCAACCAGCATCAATTAACCGCCTGAACCGAGTCCCGGAGATTGTTTAAATCCACAGCACTGATTTCACACTTAGAAGCCAGTAGCAGTTTTGAAACCACTGTAAAACACCACCCGGATGATCTATCGTCTGTCTAGGCCAGATTAGCAAGACACGCGCGCATATTCTATGTTTAAATCACACCCTGAAATCCGGAGAAAATATTTCAGTAGGGATTACGCGCGACAGAGCAAAACTAGAGCAATAATTATTTCCCTCTCTTTCGATTTCCTGTTTCTACAGAAAGCGTTGGTATCAAGGACGAGTGAGGTAATGTGAGCTAAAAGGCAAGCAGGTCGCTGTCGTTTAAACCCAATCACAGTTCGTAGTTCAAGGAAAACTGCCTTTAATTGACACCGTGTATATTCCTCTTCTCCTCTCCGGCTGCCCAGGCAGGGACGCCCCCAGGAGTATTTATTTCCAGGGCTTTTGGAAACAAAACAACTACCCCGGTCTGCTGGGTAAAAGAGCGCTCCAAGATGGACTGCCGGAGAAAGGCTTTTTGACCTCTGTGGAAATTAGTCATATTGACAGACGCCGGGGGAAGGTAAATTACCCCGCGCGCTGACGTTACGCAGAAGCGCGCCCGATTGCTACTCCGCCGCGGCGCCGAGGGGGCCGGAGGCTCCCAGTTAAATTTCCTCTGATTCCTACAAAGCCCGGCTTTGCTTCTCTAGGGCCTGCTGTTTCAACGTGAAGCCAACGGAGGGAGCGGTTTAAAAGGAAAGGAATAGGGCTAGAGAGGGAAAGGGCAAGAGAAAAGTAAAACAAAAAAAAGTGGAAGGAAAGAGAAATGCTGTGCGCCTTTGTGCGGACAAGCTGGAGGACTGAGCAGAAAAACGCGCAGAGTCCGAAGGGGTGGGAAGGAGGGGGGAGGGAGAGGACAGCGCGGCTCCGGGCTCCCAGGTCCGCCACTTGGGAGGTCCCGGCCCCAGCCCAGGCCTGGCCAAACGTCCCCCTCGGGAGGCTCGAACTCGGGCGGGGTCACAATTACACCTCGGCTCCAGGCAAGGACTTAAAAACCAAGTGGCGGGGACCGCAGTCTGGAAGCGAGGCCCTGCGGTCATCAGAGGGGGTCGGCCCCGTGCACAGGAACCTTTTACAAGGCATGTGGGTACAAGGAAAAAAAAATCAAAATAAGCCACTTTCATCCAGCGTGGGCCGTGAAAATAAAAGCTGCCTTTTAGAGGGGGCGAACGGGAGTTTTGAAATTCAGTGTGTGTTTAGCTTTTATATAGTTTTGTGGTTTTACCTGATAACATAGGGGGAAATTGTGGGGGAAATAACTGCTAGATTTCTTTTTTCCGGAAGAGGGCTGTCATAAGGGGTACACAGGTTTGTCCCAAACCAGCGTGCGTCCCAGGCCTGCAGGCAACTGCCTACATCCGTATAGATCATTGTACAGACAGAGGAGAATACTGGTGTAACTGGATTATTGTTGACATAAAATAGGATCTCGTGGTCCCACAACTTTTTTTTTTTAAACGGAGTCTGCAGAGAAGGCAGAAAGGAAACCGCCCTCTGGTAAACCAATCTGACTTTACCAGAGATTGTTCCAGAAGGCTTCTGTAAGAGCAACTGGCATGGGTACAAAAGACCCGAGACAAGTCGCAAACACGAGTTGAAATTCTCCCCGCAGCTGCATTGTGGGCGCCCACCTGAGCCTGGTCTCAGGCCCTTGTATCCACAGAAGGGACGGGACAGCGGGCCTGGTCCTTGAGGTGGAGCACACTGCGGCACCCTCCGGCGCAAGGCCGGGGTCAGGGCCAGGGCTGGGAATGCGGCTAGGTCCTCCTGGACTTTGGGTCTCCCATCTGCAATATTTGTGGCTCCTGTATTTGTCCCCGAGAGGCTTTTTTTTTTTTTTTTAAGCGAGAGGAGGCTCTACAAACCGCCTTCTCTCGCAGCGGGAAGTAGGTAGAGGCAGCTGCACAGATATTTTGAAGGAAAATTTGCTTATCTTTAAGTTAAAACAAAACAAAACTCGCTCTCCCTTTTGCCTCCGGCCCCCTTCTCTGGCCCAGGCCGGGGGAAACACGCCAAGTTTCACAGTAAAGAGGACCGTGGGGGTAGAGATGGGTGGGGTCTAGAAATCCCAGCAGAATCAGGGTGAAGTGCACCTTCTTTTCTGCCTTCCATTCCCTCTCCTAACCACTGCTGCTCCCCAGAAGCCCGCCCAGTTGCCCTTGGGAGGTGAAGGTAGGAGACAGGAATCTCCGTAGCCTCCCGAGGACTCAGGGATGCAGGACGTTTATTTTTTCTTAAATAAAGGCTTAAAATAAGTCTAAGAGTTTCTGCACAGAGGTTTGCAACTTGATGTGTGTCCAGGAATGCAAAACTTGGGACCCAACCAGAGAATGTTTAGCCTATAGAAAATTGGGTTTTGCTGCACCCCCTCTCACCTTGGAGATGCCCCAGTCAAGCTTCCCGGCTTGGGCCGCAGCCGGGTCCTCCGTCACCCCCCTTGTCGCCCTCCTGGATCAGACTGGGTCCTTGCGGGCAAAGCGATCCTAGCAGACAGTCCTCCACCCCTCCCGTCCTCCTTGGGCTCGGCGCAGCCCCCCAGAGTCGCCCAGGCTGGCGGGACAGCTCTCCACTGAGGAAAAGAGGAAGCGAAGCAGGAGCCAGGCTCCGAACTTTCTTCTTCGGTCTTAGGTTCAATGTTCCCCTCATCCTCCTCCCTCGCACCCCAGCTCTCCCTACAGAACTTTGCCCAGCTGCCCAGGGGGTTCCAAGTCTCCCCCACGTCCCGGACGCCGCGCCCCTACCCACCGGATTGCCTTCGGGGCCCCTCGGTGCTGTGTCGACGGCGCGGCGCTGTTGCCTGGCGGGCGAACGGGAACCACCAGGCTCACCAGGTCTGCGCTTTCAGCAGCCGGGTAGCCCTTCGGGTCGAAGATGCTCAGAGGAGGAGGAAGTGCAGAGAAAAAAAGAAAAGGAAAGGGGGTAAAAAAGCCTAACATACACACACGCACGCAAAACCAACTTTGGGGTTGGACCTTTTCAGTTTCACACGAAGCGACCTGGAGTATCTGGAGAAGGTTTTTGAAGACGTTTAGGAGGGAGGGTGAGTTTTCTGCTGAGAAACTCAATCTGCCATACAGTAGCGGCCCCATCTGGGATCTGTCACTGCTGACAGCACCACAGGGCACAGCCGTGATCTTCTGCACAGCCTGCACTCCCCGAAATACCCTCCTTAATCAAAGGATGTCTGCGCGCCCGATCTCGGCGGAACGCGCCGGCGAATTCCAGCCCCGGCCCGCCCCCTCCCCACGGACACAGCCACGGCCCCTCTCGTCTTCCCAGCACATTCATTAAAAGCGGAAAAAAGACCAAGGCTGATGTCATTCCTCTCAGAAGATCATAAACGTAAAAGAGGCATCCTGTGAGAATCCCTGAAAATGACTTTAATGAATAATTTCAGAGACAGTTATGGCTTTGGGTGATTACTGAGCGAGAATATGAAAACCAGATTTGCAAAGCAAAGGCGATGGTCAGGCGGCCAGGCGGCCACTTTCCCATTAAAACCGCACCAACTTTCCTTCAGTGCCAAGTTCTAGTTACAGACTTACATTGCATTTTCTTCTTTAAAAGTAAAAGCAACACCCCCCCCTCCCCCACCAGCGTTTCTGCCTGACCCTAAAGAGAAAAAATGTCAGCTGAAGGCAACAACAACATTCTTCTCTTCTCTTTAAAGAGAAGGCAACCATGCCCTGGCCTCAGTGGCCGTTGGCCTCCATCTTTTCACCGAGGAAGTATTTACTGCCATCTCAATGTAGAATGATGTTTTTTGAGATCTTCTTGGCACTGTGCTTGTTGAAGGTTGACAATTTCTTCTGCTCCTAAGTCCACTGCTTGTTCTAAATCCTTTCAGCTTCACAACCCTACCTCTTACAGAAGAATCTGCAGCTCTCCCTAACTCTAGTTAGTGTTCGCCGATGGATTTGAAGACGGTTCTACAACAAGAAATACTATTTTGAAGTTATCTGGTCACAGGGAAGCATTGGGTTGGGTCTGTTTGGTTCACGATCAGTGTGTTAAATATACTACCTGAGAAAACTGGGTTGTTAGTTGGGGAGGGAGAAGGTGAGTACCCTGTGATCCTTTATGTTAATGGTCTAATTGCCTGAAAGCCTGTCTCCTTCACTTGGAAATATAAAATGAGATTCTCTGGACCCGTGGCTCAGGTTGATTCAATACACCTATTATAATTCAAGTAAAAGTTAATTTATGCTACACGCAAAAAAGTATTAGGGGCAAAAGCAATGTGGCGCTTTTGTTGTTGTTAGTTTTGTTTGTTCGTTTGTTTGTGTGTTTTTGAGTGGTCTGATGATTAAGACTGACTGTTTGCCTGAGCGGACTATCATTAAGGCAGATCCCATCCCGGAGAAGCCACTTGCCAGCGTTGTGGGAAGCTCCTTTGTGCAGCCATTGCCTGCCCTTCCCCCACCAGAAGCATAGATAGGTTCCTCCTACTCCAATCACTAAGCATTCAGCTGTCTAAAAGCCACACTCTCCCCATCCAAGTACTAACCAGACCTGACCCCGCTTAGCTTTCCAGATCAGATGAGATCTGGTGTGTTCAGGGTGGTATGGCCTTAAGAACAATATAGGAAATGGAGAAGCCAGAGAATTTATATGTACCACCCATGGACATGGACTGAGGGGGACGGATGCTGGTGGGAGGGGCAGTGCTGGGCCGAGAGGAATAAAGAGGAGAAAATAAATGGGACAACTGTAACAACATAATCAATAAAATATACTTTTTAAAAAAGCCTCACTCTCTATCCCTAGCCCCCAAAGCCTACCCCCCCAGCCTCTGCTGGGGATAAGGGTGGGTAGAAGGGGAAGCCAAGCTCTCTCAAATGTGACGTTTTCACTGACTTATGAGGAAATTATTCTCTTCCGTTCCTGGTTACATGAAGACACTTTGGAGGTTAGAGTATTGAGTGACTTAAAGATTTGAACATTTGGGAAATTTTCTCCATTGGATTTCCTGTTCATATTTGATAACCTTGGCCCTCCAAATAGATCTTTTTGTTACTACACTCAAAACATGGGTCCTGACTTATTTTCTAGCTAAATTCAGAGACTGTAGTCTCTGAGTAAATACTCAGCTTAGTCTTTGCAACCTGTGTGCATATGAGAAGCATCTTCTGGATTTGCTTTGAGTCCTTGCATTGACCATTTAAATTGAGGTACAGAACTGATCCATGATATAGCCAATTCTCTCCCTGTTGAGACTTTAAATGCTACAGGTCTTGCCCTCCTCCCAACTCATGCTTGATAAAGCCACCCCAAATTGTCCCGAGTTTCACACTAAGGGGTTGAGAGTGTGCGGAAGGTGGGAGACTGGCTGCCGTGGGTGTGTGTGGCCTCAGGCTGTGGTTCCCAAATGCCCTGGAGGGGGTGCTTTTGAAAATCGCAGACTTCAGATCTCCTCCCTGACCTGCTAAATCAGAATTTCTGGTGAAGGAGGAGTTGAAATAAAGGCTGAATGTATCATCTTTTCAATGTCTTTGGGGATTTTGGATACTAGCTAGGTGTGGGAAGCTCCAATGTGAAGGGTCCTGGAGCTGGATCATCCCAGCGACCAGGACAGTGCCCCAGGTGCCAGCGTCGGAGGTCTGCGGTGTGGCCCTCTGTCCAGGAATTATACGGATACATCCAGTCGCTGCTCTGATCTTTGAGACATTGTGCGAGACAAAGCTTCTACCAGTCACGCTTGCCCCTGCGAGGTGTCAGTGTTTTGCGCCAAGGACAACGCTGGCGTGGAAAGGGGCAGGGAAGCGGAAGAGGGTCTAGAGCGTCTGCTCCTTAGATCCATCAGGTGTTAATAGCAGGTGCAAAGACGGAGGCTTGGAGAGAAGTCCTGGTCTGTAATTAGCCCTCCACCCCACTAGGCAGAGACTCTCACTATGTTAGCCCCAAAGGCTGTAGGGGTCAAGCGGGTGCCAGTGCAGGGAGGGCACCCCTAAGAGTGTCCTAGACCCCTAAGGGCCTCTCCCTTCTCCTCCCCTGGCCGCCTTGGGCACAGCAGCCACGGCCTCGGCTGTTAGCGTAGGAGAACAGCACCCTAGCCCGCCGGTCAGGGCCGGATGTGGGAGGTTTTCCAGGCGGAATGCACCAGACCTGAGAGTTGGAAAATTTAAAGTGGGGAGGAGGGACAGTAGAAAAGTTAACCGGCCCTGCCTCACCTTACACAACGAAAACAAAAAAAACGTCTTTTGGGCTAAAAATATAAACTTAGAAAGTCCCAATGCACAGGCGAGCGGCGAGTTCCAGCTGCCGGCCTGGCCCGGGGAAGACTTGGCCGAGCGGCCGCCCCTTACACCCAGCTCGGCTGGGATGGCTCCGAGCCGTCTGCCCTGACGTCAGCGAGGCTCCGGGCCCCGCCGCGGCGAGATAGGCAGCGCGGCCGGGCGCGGCGCTAATCACTCCCAGATGTCCTTAATAGCGGAGATAAAGACGGACCGAGCGGCCGGGAATAAATTTGTAATCAGGGCTCCACCATCTGATCATCAAAGCGGCCCAAATGCCGGGAGAATTTGGAGAGAATGTGTGCGCAGGGCAGGGGGTCGTGTTCGGGGGGAGAGGAGGGGGCGCTGTCCTCGAAGGGAGCTGGCTCTGCCGGGCCGGGACGCGAGAGCAGGGGGCAGTCTAACTTCCGCGCGCACGCCAGGCAGATCCGCACGGCACCGCCGCCGCCACGAGCCCGGAGCCCGCCTGGCCCTGGCCGCTCGCCCGTGATCCGCCGGCTGGGCCCCGGCAGGCGGCGGCCGGGTGCGGGGTGCACGTTGCGCAGCGGGCGGACGGTCGGGAGGCGCGCTCAGAGCGGTTTGGCCCCCGGAAATGTGGGATTCCTTTCGTCTCCGGGAGTTTGCTCCCCGCTCCTCCTCCCCCGATAAACAGTTAAAAAACACCTTGTCCCCCTTTCTGCCTGTAGAACAGACTCTACGACTCTACAGCGCGGCTGGGCTCGAGCCCCGGTCCCGGGCCGCAGCCTGAGGGCGGCTCCAGGGTCTTTCTCTCCAAGGGATCCTAGGCTCCGACAGGCCAGTCGTCCTATTGGTCCCTAAGACCCCGTAGCGTCCGTTCCTCGCGCTGGGATCTGAACCGCAAGAGTTGGGTCTGGTGGTTGGGCTCCCTTAGGCCAAGTGATCCAGAAAAGCCGGGCAGTGCTCAGATTCAGCTCTCTACAGGGCATACGCCACAGGCCTTCTTTCCAGATCATCTTCTCTTGGCATCTACCACCCGTCTCTTTTCCAAATCCAGGCACGTGGGTGGAACTGGCGGGCAGAGAGAACGCACGGCAACTATGGAAGAGAAAATCGCCAGCCGCACGAGAGGTGTTAGACATCGCGTTTCCTTAAAGGCACAGGGATGACTGAGAAGTTTCCCGCGCTTTGCAGACCCGCAATGCAAACACTGTCCAGGCTGTTGTGGTGTACTTTGCACAGTTTACCGTCCCCTGCACACACACGTCAAGCCCTCTCAAGTGGAACGGCTCTCTCTGCAAAGCAGTCCGAAGGCCTCCTTCCAATCCCCGTGGCTTTGCACTTGAGCTCACTCTTTCTTACCCTCGACACTCTATCCTGCAAAATATGTGTGCACACAACATATTCACCCTCCTGTTACCTTAACAGCTGGGTGAGATACCAGTTCTTCAATCATCACGGTGGGGAGTGGGTCCTGCTGTCACTGGCCCCACTACCGCACTCACCTTAGGTGGAGACCACTAGGCTGCATGGCCCTCCCACGCTTGAGAAGGGCAGCCTGGGCTGGAGATCCACCCTTCCCAGGTGCCCTGTCTACTGGCTATTCCGCTCAGAAGCTGGAACTTCCCATGGATCCCTGGAAGGGGGGACCTCCGGAATTTAGAAGGCAAGAAGAACATCAGGTGATCTTGTTGTCATCTTCTTGGCGCCTTGACCTGAAAAAGCTCTTAAAGCTGCCGTCAGTGTACTGGCTGGGAGGTGAAAGTCCTGGAAGACCAAGCCTGGGAGCAGGAAGTGTGCTTAGGTCCCCCTCTGTTGAGTTTTCCAAATCACTTCCCAAGAAAATCACTTCCCAAGAAAATTGAGAATGGGTTTGTAGGGCCCAACACACACACACACACACACACACACACACACACACACACACAGCAGCGAGCCCTAGCCAGGCTTGTGCTCCAGGGTTATCAGGCGCTCGGCCTGAGCGGCGGTCTGGGGCCCAACCCTGACAGCCAGATCTACCATCAATTTACCTTCCGCCGCCCCAGCTTCCCATTTAGCTTTTAACGTCAAATCCTGCATTTTTGTCGGCTCCGGCCTGTCTAGAGAGCTTGTGATTTCGCTGCAGGAGTGATTGCTTTTAACAAAATGGCAGCAACCACATTATCCGAGCAATTAAAACAGAGACCTTTTAGCCATCCCGCAAGGCAGGAACTTGAAAACTTTTTTAAGGAGAAAGAAAGGGAGTTAAAAAGAGATATAAATGTGTAGAGGAGAAAAGCATGGAAGCCCCATGCGCACAAGAAACGCCTGTCCAGCACACCACTCACTTGCTCACTTTCCTGGGTCTTGACAACATGGGGCAGGGATGTTGGGAGGCTGGAGTGACTCATAACCTGGGTGTTTTGTCGGTGGGAGTATCAGGCCTTTTAGGGTGTGCCTCTGGTTAGGCGGCTTGTGCTCCTGGGTTGTCGGTTCTGCTGCAGGTCTGGCTTTCGGGTTCCCGGTGGACAGGAATGTGAGCTGGTTTGAAGTGTGGGGTCTTCTGCTGCTGCTGGGCCGGAGTGTGGCAGGCAGGAGAGGAAAGGAGAGGAGAGGGGAGCCCCGGCCTGGACAAAGACAGCAGATTTCTTGAGAGCGGGTTTACAAGCTTGTGTAGAAGCGAGCTGCCCTGTCCCAACGGTGCTGCCAGAGTTTTCTGGTTCCCTCAGCTGGTGTTTAATAAACCAGGAAAAGTGTTAAACTAGCAGAAATGCATTAAGGCCCAGATGGCGAAGTAGACCAACTACTCAAGTCAAGCGCTAGCACACACGCATGATGAAGATAACTTCTTCCTGGCTCCTGTTCTGGAAACCTCCCCACCTCCCCACCATTCACTCCACTACTTTGGGAAACGCTTTCCATAGACCACCTAGGATCTGGCTGGTGTCTTTCTCTTCGACGGATTAAAGTAAAGATGCCAAAGGTGGCAGGAGGCAGGAGAGGGAGGGAGCCACTCGGTCAAACGGACAGAGATCCGGAGAGTAACAGAAAATTCAGGGCGCGCCTCCCTCCGCCCCCCCAGTGCTATAAACAAAGGCAAGTGTCTGTAAACACAGCCCCGCGCCCACCACGTCGGCCCAGCGCCGGCTGACCCGAGGGGAGAAAGTTCAGATCGTTTTGGCCGAGTTGTTCTAACCCCTCGCCCTCGCGTTGTCAGCTGCCCGCGGAAGAGACCCGCAGAGCCACTCGCTGTCTCTCCCCCGGCCCTTGCGGACTCCCCTGCTGCAGGCGGCGCGCTCAGAGTGGGCACCGGCCAGGCGTGGGAACCGTTGGGATACGAGGGGAGGGTCTGTGCCCGAAGCCGAAGTGCGAACATCACCCCGAGGATGGGTTCCAAGATGGAAAGCCTCTGGCAAGCCTCCCTAACACCAGATTTATATACGTGGCTTTTCATGAAACAAACCGCTTTTTAATACGTTTCACCTTTCTTCCCTCCCCCCTCCTCACTCCTCACTCCCTCCCCCTTTCCCCCCTCCCCGGCCCGCCAAGGCCCTTAAGGCACACGAGTTTCCCTAGTTCCTAGCGCGGAGATTTAGGCTCCGGCCAAGACCGCGGGCGAAGGAGGCCTCAGGGACTTCCTTCCGGGTCGTGCTGGGACTCGGGGAGACCAAACCTCGGGCGGGGCGCAGTCCCGGGGGGCTGGTAGTCGGGCAGGGAGTCGCTTGCTTGGCTGGCATGCGGCCGGGAAGACTTCAGACACCGCACAGTTAATATTGAGTTCCCTGTAGCTCCTTGTAAATCTAGCTCCCACCACCCTCCCCCTTTAAATCCTTGGTCGCGCTCGAGATTTCTTCCTTGATGTTACCGAAATTCCTTGTTACCTAATCAGGGACTTCTCCGAAGGCCCTCCCTCTCCCCCCAGCCTGCTCAGAGGAGAATCCACACCACTCCGCACCCCTACATCCCCACGCCCTCGAGACCACGCACCAACTCCTCTTTTCTCTTTCTTTTTTCCCTCTCCTTTCTTAGATGAAAACCCTATATTTTGAGTTAAAGGCTCTAATGCCTTGGATCCTCCCAGTTGACTGAAAATGTGCTCCCCAACAGAAACCTAGGTCCCCACCCAATGGCTTCTGGTTGACCTCAGGAAAACAAGGACACCTTTCCACCTTCTGGGGGAACTGAGGCCTTTCTCCAGCCCAGACCCTCTTCCTGCAGACCACTCAGGGTTCTCCTGGGGGCTTGGGGGGCGGGGGCAGGAGGGAGGAGCCCAGGCACCGTGGCAAGATTTTCATCAAGGACCTTTCCCTTTTTGGGACCACCACACCCTGGGGGGACGACTGCTCGAGTTCATTGGTCGAAATCACTGACTCTTTCAAATAAAGTTAGAGGCAATCATGATAATTTAGTTTACTTCTGAATATTTTAAATATTATGAAAACAAATATAACAGTTTTGTTTTCAAAACTCTTTTGAGGTATCAACTATTAAAAGATTGGGGTTTTGTAAAAAAAACACACAGTGGTTTATTGAATACTTACAACGTTTACACCTTCAATATTAATTAAATTCCACTTGGTTTTAGAGGACGGAAGTGCACAAAACAAGTAGCTGTTGGGAACATCTTCGAATAGAGAACCACCACAGATGAAACGACAGCACTAGATACCGACCCCAACGGAAATGTTAGCGGCCCCGTGTTCCGTTTGGAAATAAAGCTTTATAATCCTCAGGAATATTTATATCCGAAGGCCAATTATTAAAGATACACTTCACATACACACCAATGTCCGCTGTCTGTTATCTGGAAGGGTAGGTGGGCAGGGGCCACGCTGGTATCTACACAGCCAGGGGGGAACATTCAAACACAGAGAATCTACGAGACGACGGGATCCCTTACCACGCGGGAGTGTCCTCTTCATATTAAAATATGGAATGCTTTTCTTCAAATATCCACTATTTTTTTGGAGGGGGAGGTGGGGAGCGGATGCCTCAAAGGGGGGCAAAGAGAGGGGAGGCAAATTGCACATAAATAAACCGGATGACTCCAAATGCAAGTAGTCCTCGGGTCGGAGCGCGTAGAGCTTGCCCGGAGTCCTGGCTCTACATCCGGCTCCCGGGCCCCAGCTCACTAGCGCTCTCCTCCTCCTCCTCCTCCTCCTCCTCACTGCTTGAGCTCCAGGGCCCAGACGTGCTGCGGCCAGCCCGTCCGGCCTTTGCTTTTCTTGTCGTTGCTGCTCACTGTGCTTTTCAAGATTTCGTTCTGGGCAGAAGGGAAGCGAGGGGGAGAAAAGTGGAAAGAGAAATTCAGAGAGGAAACCTGGTTCCACGCCACCCCCGCGCTCCCCGGGCTCGAGAAGACAGTGAGACAGGGAGGAAGGGATGGGAGGTGGGATGGCTTTAATTCCTAGCCCCTGCAGAAAAGCTACCAAGACTGGCGCTGTCCTAGCTACAGCCCAGGCCTCCAAGCGCCTGCAACCCTCAAATACCAGATCGGCACGTTTATAAGCAACCACCCATTTTCAGATCCTTTATGGGGGACCTGAGGGCCCATAGCGGGGTCCGCGCTAAATGTGATTTCCCCGGTTTCGATCGCAATCCCAGACCCGCGTTCTCAGGAAGAAAGGGAGAAGTTCTCTCGCCCTGGCTTGGGCCTGTGGGCCGGCGGCTCTCCGCCACCAGCTCAGCAGTGCTTCTCCTCCCGGGCCTCGGAAATCCCTGGGTATCCTGGAGGTCACTCGTTCACGCAACGCCTAAAGCGCCACAGGCCCCAAGGAAGAAACACCCGACAAATGGGATTATTTTTCAGGTCCCTTTTGGCAACAGCCGTGCTCTGAGCACCATCACCCTAAGGGAACTTGGTAGGGACTTGAGAAAACTAAATTTCAGTTATAATTTCGAGTTATTGTTAACAACAGTGATCATAGTAACATTTACTCTTTGTCTTAAAATGTGCAGGTCAATGCAAATAAAAGAAGAATTACCCATGCAATGTACTTATCTGATAAACTGCATTTTAACCTCATGGCCAAAGAGAAACTGGCGCTGCATTTTGAAGTTAAAAGTGCTTATTTCGTATTTACCTTTATGTCTTCGGGGCACAGTAAGAACACCCATAAAACTCTCTTAGAATCAGTGGCGGCCTCGTTCTCCAAAGGCGGACATGGAATCAGTAGTAACATAATTGGAATGGGGAGTTTATGGGAGACTTATTTTTGGAATATCTCGAAGCATTGGATTGGAGGCCCAATGCGGCTCCAAAGGTCACGGAATGAGGGTTCTGGGCCAGTGCTATCGGAAGATCAGTCCCGACCTTGAGACTGCGAGGTCCGCCCTAAGTGCCCGGGAGATCCGCGGTAAGCCGGAGGGAAGATCACCGGCGCGAAGCACCCCTCTTAGCCTCCTTCCCCTGCTGACACCTTCCCTCATCTCCTCTGCCTTTTCGGGAAACCATCCCTACCGCGAGCTTGTGCAAACAACGTAGGCTCAGGAGGCAGCCAAAGAAAGCAGGATGCCATTGCTCAGCCCATGTGGAAAGAGACGGGGAGCACCGGCCACTCGAACCCCGCACTCCCACTGCCCGCTGACCCCTGGTACTAACCAGCTCTTTCTTCCTTTTCTCTTCTTTCACATCTGTCTTCTTGATTTCCGCCTTGAAGGCCTCCGCCTCGCCGTTCTGGTCGTCCTTGGCCAGCAGGTCCATGAGGTAGGCTATGTAGCTGGTGGCCAGGCGCAGTGTCTTGATCTTGGAGAGTTTGGTGTCGGCGGGCACGTTGGGGATGCACTCGCGCAGTTCGGCGAAGGCGCTGTTGATGCTCTGAGTCCTCCGCCGCTCCTTGCGGTTGGCGGTGCCCCGGCGCTTCACCGGGCGCGGCCCCCCCAGGCCCGGGGGCCCGGCGCCCGGCGGCACCCCCCCGTAATGGGAGTGGTCCAGGCCGGCGGCGCCGCTGGCATAATCGGGGCTGTAGGACAGGGCCATGCTGTAGTCGGGGGGCGACATCTCGGGGTGGCCGATGAGCCAGCCATGGAAGTAGGGGTTCTCCTCGTGGCTGCAGCGGCTGGCGGCGGCGGCGGCAGCTGCGGCGGCGGCAGCGGCG